>JABUQX010126604.1:0-22957 GCA_015478945.1 Trachelipus rathkii | reverse complement strand
ATTAATATCATTAATTACTGTTGATTGGATTGATAAAAAAAATGATTAATTAATTTATAAAAATAAATTATACTTATTTTCAAAAATAAATATTATTTATTATTTAGATGTCCTCATTTCGCATATAAAATGTAGGAAAAATTGCGATTTATTTTTTTCATACATATTTATAACTTTAATATAGCTGAAATAAAAAGAAATTATTCAGGTAACGTAATTAAAGTGACTCATAAATACGGTAGTATATCAATACATTTATTTAATATGAGATATTAATATACTATTAATATAATTATTATTTTTGTACATCAATTTTTTTTTTTTTTTTTATTTTTTCCTCACCCACGCAGAACTATTGCATATTTCCCACAATTTAAGATTAAATTAAATGTTAGTATCTCCCGTTTAACGGGGAAGCTTTTAAATTTGATTTGAGATCGAATGATAAAAAAAAAAAAAAAATAACAATTTTTCGTGTTTTAAAGTAATAAAAAAGGAGTATTGGGGTTTACGGAAAATTATCGACCATTTCTTTGAAATTAAGCCTATAGTAGCTTCAAAAAAAAAAAAAATACCAACAGTCACTTTTTTTGTTAAACCAATTATTCGTATAATTAATTTGAAATTCATTTCTATAACTAATATCAAACCAAATCTCATTTTTGTTAAAAAACATTGATAATAATAATAATAATGTAATATAATTAATAATAATTAATAGTAAATAAAAATCGTGACGTTATTTTGGAGTTCGGAAAAAGCTGCAGTTTGCTTTTTATTTTAGGTCAAATTGGGTAAAAAAATAAGAAAATTTAATTAACACCTATATATACATTCCGTCTGAGGTAAAAAAAAAAAAAAAAATAAAAAAAAAAAGCGAAACCAAATTTTTTTTTTTTTGTTATTACAATTTATATTACTACGCTGAACCTTAGCTAAATAATAATTATCAGGCTTTACGTATGTACAAATTTTTTTTAAATTCCTGAAAAGGGACAATAATATATATAGTTATTATATTATATATTATAATATTTATATAATTATATAATATTAATTTTATTATTTATATATTAATTAATACTACTATTAATTAAATTATATATATATTCTCTTATATCATATAATTAATATATTTATATATGTATAATAATATATTATAATATATATATATATATATATATATATTAGATTTAATTTCGTAAAATATACTAATCTTTACTAATATTGAAAAAAATAACATATATATATTATTAATTTTTAATATATTATTAATATATTTATTATATGATATATTTATATATATTATTTATATTAAATATTATTATAATATTATTTTTATATATATATTTATTTATTATATATATATATATCTAGTATTATTTATTAATATATATTAATATTATATATATTATACTATTATATATAATATATATATATATTATATATTATTAGTATTATTAATATAGTATATATATATATATATAATTATTTATATATATATAATATATATTATTATAATATATATATATATAATTTATAATTATATAATATATTATTATTGAGCTGATTTTATTTTGTTCCACCAGTTTTGATTGGCCTACTGACTTAGGCCTTGAACCTGGTCTTCCAGTATACTAGCCTACCTATTATATAGCTGACTGCGTGCTGAGTGAGCTTCATACGCATGGCTCTGATACGTTTGTAAGTTAATATATATATATAAATATATATTTGATATATTATTTAATATATATTAATATATATATATTATTATATATTTATATATTATATTTATATATATTAATATAATTATATATATATATTATTATAATATATATATAATTATATATATATATATTAATAATATCTATATTATATCATATATAATAATTAATATTATATAATATATATATATTAATATATATTAAATATTAGTATATTAAATATTAATAATACTATATATGATATATTATTATATCTAATATTATTAAGTTATATAAATATATATTATCCGGTATATAAATATATATATATTAATAATACTATATATATTTTTTATATATATTTTCTGTATATATAGCTAATATATTAATAATATTATATAATGTCTTATTAATATTATATAAATATTTATATATAATAATATAAATATTAATCATACCTATATCAACAAGTCATCTATGCAACATATATATTAATTATATATATATAATATATATTATTTAATATATATATTACTAATATATATATATATATAATTACATAATATTTATATATAATATAATATATATATAATACTTATATACTATAGTATATATATTATAATATTAATTTTATATATATATTATATATATATATATATATATTTATCTATATTTATAATTATTTAATATATATATATATTATATATATATTATATATATATAATATATTATTATATATATAATTATATATATTATATATAATAATATAGTATATTATATATTTAATATATATATATATATATATATATAATATACTAGTTATATTATATATTATCATATACTTTTTAATAAATTTCTTAAATATTGTTGCAGTTAATTTGAATTTATTTTATTTGTTTTTTTTTTCTAATATATTATTATTTCTAGTATACTAATAACTGATCCTATAACAATCCAAAGTTGCATCGAATTACTGATTAATCAATATAAAATATAGATCACTCCAAATTTTGCAAAATTTTATTACGTACACCATCACTCCGTATTAAAGTTTTTAATTTTTTTTTTTGTATAACTATAGAATACCAAAGGTGATAACCGCAAAGATACGGTAGGAAAGTCGGGTCTCTCTGGAACTCAATATTAATACTGAGTGAGAACATAGTAATATATTATATATATATATATATTATTTTTATAATAATAATTAGAACAGTAAGGTATAAGGAACTATCTTCCCCCACCTACTTCCGTGGAGAGGTCTCCGTATAGAACACCCAGCTCTTTGTATTTTTAAGTTGTCGTCTGAGGGTTTCATGCCGCTCCACTCCTCCTACGGGTATGGAAAAACGTACCCCTTTATACCTAACATTCTCATATCCTCATTCCGTCGGCTTCTATGTGAGCACCCCTAATTTTTATTTTTATAAATTTGATTTTTTATTTATATTAGTTGTTAGTCATTTTGTATATTTGTCTCCAAATTCGACTGATTATCCTAAATTATGATTAATTATGTGTTTTTATGTATTATTTATTTCATATACTTTATTTACTTGAGTATATATTTTATTTTTTTTTTTTATTAGCATTTTATTTATTTTAAAGCTTTATTATACGCTGATTTCAAATAATTATGTAATTAGGGATTTTTACTGTTAAAAGGTTTTCGTTACTTTTCGAGATTATATATTTATTCTATAATTATTTAAAAAATTTTTACATTAGCGAATAGAATTCAAAATTAGTATAGTATTTTTTAATAATTATTCATTAAATAATTTCGTAAAATTTTGAATCCTGTCCGTTATCACGCTAACTGATATATTCATGTACTTATTAGAAATTAGCTGTAAATATATTATCTTATAAAATATACTTACAATATATTTATAATAATATAATATATTTTTATATTTAAAAAATCAAAACTGTGAACGTGAGAGTAGTCTTTAGACATATACAGTGTAGCCTTAATATTATTATAGTATATTAATTGTAATATATATATATTGCCGTATCCCTTAATTAGATGTTGTATATATGAAGGCTGTTCATGAAAGCCGGAATCTTATATCTATCCTCGTGAGAGTATATTATTATATAAAGTATAACCAAATTCGATAATTGCCAAATCCCCGATGTTCTTTCGTGGTACCGTATAGTATTAATATTATCTTTTCTGAGAATAGTTACTGATATTTGTACACTGTATAAATTATATTTAATTAATTTTAAATGAAACGCTTTATTAACGAGATTTATAGGAAATTATAGTTATTAGTTTATAGTTATGTTATGTTTAATGTTTATGTTGTTATATGTTATTAAGTTAGTTATGTTTATGATTAGTGTATTAATTGATTATTAATGTTAATGTTATTGTTATGTATTAGTTAATTTATGTTATTAGTGATTAATGGTAGGTTATATAGGTTAACGTGTTTAGTAGTTTAGTGTTATAGGTTAGTAGGTTATGATTAGGTTAGAGAGAGAGGTTAGTTACTTAGAACTTACACCTGAGTAGACCGGTTAACATAGATATAAATCTAAATTACTATTAAACGGATAATATCTATGTACACCTATAGAGCAAATACCCTTATGATTTTAATAAACGCTATCCTCGTTACTCCGTAATAACCACTAAACCTACGCATACTATTGCTTCTTCATCTTCTACTCACTTCCTTAGACCTATATAACTACTGTAACTACGAAGGTCCACTTATCCCAACGTACATGAGTGAGAGGCTGCCTACGTGTAACACACACATTGATGTGACGTGAGGTCTCAATGGCACTCGATATGTGTTTAAGTGTGCATGTTATAAGGAAATATTAAGCGCACGGAGAGAGGCACAGCATATTCTTGAGCGCTCTCCATTCAAGTCCAGTCATAATTCACAGTGGCTCCAGATAAAGTTGATGATACGTCTGCAATATAATATTGATAGTCAGCATTATAATAAAAGTATTTTTAAAAAGGTAAACATTGTAATGTTTATTTAGAATCTGTTTTTCTTTTATCATCATATCTTAATATAATATTGGTGTTAGTTTCAAATTGTAAATTTATTTACATAAAAGGATATAATAATAATAATGAAATCAATAATAAAGTTATATATATTATATATATTATTATATTATAAATATAGTAAGAACGTTTTTCACTCACTATTTAGTATACCAAAACTTATTATTTTAATTTATTTGCTAATATATGATATATATCAATAGGTGATTTATATATATATCTATTTTAATAAATATATGGTAGCTTTATTTAATCATTAAATGAAGTGATATAATTATCCTTTAATATATTAATATATATATATTAAATAATTATATAATATATATGTTAGTTAATATATTATATATATATATAGTATATATATATATTATATATTATATATATTATTATTTTATATATAACAACTCAGTAAGATGCTAATTGCGGCTAAGAAGCCACTCCGGCCACGCCATGTACAGCCAAGTGAGTTGCGAACTGAAGTTACCAAGTCAAGGCATAAATTCAAGTATATACAAACTGGCTCACAAACAATATATATATATAATATAATATATATCATCTATAATAATTAATATATATATTAATATATATATATATATATATATATATATATATTATGTTTAATATATGATATATATTAATATATTGATATATATATATATATCTATTATAATTAGTATATTAATATACTTATATATATATATTATATAATTATAGTAATTATATCTTCTATATATATATATTAATTTATTATATTAATATATAATTAGTAATAATTAATTAATAATAATATATAAATTAAATAATAATTAATAATAATTAAATAATAAATATATATAATATAATTATAAATATATTATAATTATATTAGCTATAAACTAGTCTCTACAGTTACCCGTACAAGACACTGTCAACTAATATTCTTATCAGACATGGGATAGAGCATATGACTAGCTTATATAATAGGTAGTCTCTGGCGTATACATATATAGGTAGTATATTATCGTTTATAGGTTCATAAAAATGAAAAAAAAAATCCATTCAATGTTTATTTATATAATCAGGCGAACCCGCTTTTTCCATTAGGTATGACACCGATTATCGGTTTAAATTGGTAATACGGGCCTTTTAACAATTAATCAATCTACGGTATTTTCAATTCATGTAACTTTAATTAATTTATTTCATAATCGGTCATCCTGTTATATTACAACACAGTCATTATTCACCTCAACCGAATCATCAGTTTGGCTTATGCATGGAATGAATTTTGGAAATATTTTGATTCATTTTAATAAACATTTTGTACAACTTTGAATATGTAGACTAATTGACTCTCTACAATATAATCTACAATATATACCTTCTTAGAACAGGATCATGTCTATTTTCTGTGAGTGAGTTTTATCCATATTAATTGCGTGGATCCAAACGATTTTATTTGATAAAACCAAATAAAACTGTATTGTAATAAAAGAGCGTTTCATACACCCTTAAAATATTAAAAAAACAAGTTAAATCTATGTACTTAACTCAAACTTAACCTTATTTAATAATATAATTATATACTATAATTAAATGTTATATTTATTTTCACTTTCATTGTTTCAATAAACAAAATCCACAACTAAACATGCTGTAAATAAAGTTATATAAATTTAGAGAAAAAAGTTTAGCGAAATTAATCAATAAGATGAGTGCTTTGTACATTTTGCTCGATAAAGTAAATGAAAAAAAAATTGACTTCAGCTACATTAATCACAGTAATAGACATGAGCCTTAGAACAATTTTATATATACCCAACAATTTGACTCAGGAAACGTCATTTTGCTGACTGTTTCAAATTTTACATGGAGTGCGCAGAAGTACGTAGAAAAATACCTAAAAATAAGTTGCGGAACTCGTTAAATTATATATGTTCTGATAATTTCATTTAAAAAAAAAAAACATTAATATTAAAAAAATAAAAAAATAAAAAAATCATAAATTTTACCTTTTGACAAAAATTTCTACTCTTTGGCATAAAAATTTAAAACAAAAATTTCTTCATAGATTTTCTTACTTTTGGAAATTGTTTAAGGGAATTTATAATCCAAATACATTTATTGAAATTATGCAATTTGTTCAACGACATCTATACCGAAAATTTCAGAGGAATCAGATGAATAGTAAAAACTTAAAACAAATTTTCAATTTAGAAATTTTGAATCATGTCGTTTATCTGCCTCCACCTCCATATACATATCGATTGCATGGATTCAAACACATTTCATAAAAGTAAAATAAAACTTTTGAGTCAAATTTAAACTACGAGTAATAAGCAGCTTCACACCTTTAAAAATATTTTTTTAAAAAGTTAAAATCAATGTAAACTAACGCAACTCAATATAACATTACTTATATCATAGCCTAACTTAACGAAATTTATTTTTATTATAATTTATTTCACTTTGAATTGTTTAAAAAAACACGCATCTGGCACCATGCGCGCTTTGTACATTTTGTTCGATAAGGTAGGTTTAAAAAATTTGACAAGCTTAACTGGAAGCAGATAACCTACATGAGTCGAATTTTTTTTAACTTTACAAATAGATTTATAAAAGATACAATTTTCACAGTTTAATTAATTAAACAAAAATTCCGAATCATACATAACTCATTGTTAATTGCAATAATTTATTTTTAAAAGATTGGAGAATATTCAAAAAAACTAATATTAAATTGTCAAAAGTTCAAGATTCACAAAATATAATGCAAAATGAGAAAAGTATATCCGCATTTTCAGGTGAAAGTATTCGAGATGCAGATGTTACCAGTTTGGTTAACATTACTCTCACTGGAGACATTTGATGGAGTGATGGAGAGAGAGGGGAGGGGGAGTAGGCACAAGCTTTTTTTTTTATTTATTTATTTTTTTTGCACGTTTGGAAAAAAAAACTATGTTTTTTTAAAGTTTTTAAATTTCCGATACTTAGTAGCCGTACTTGCAAAATAATAGTAACAATTATTATTCATTTAATGGTACCGTATGTTATTATAATAACTCTTGTTAAGAAGGTAATTTGAAAGGGAGGTAAAACAGAAGACTGCTCGGGCCTGCCGGATATCCGGCCACTGGAAAAGGTTGTTATATATATATATGAGTATACTATAATATAATATATATATATAATATGTATGTATATATATATATACTACTATTAATTATAATATAATAATATACTATATATAATAATATAAATATATATATATATAATATATATATAATATATATATATATATGAGTAGTTAATATATAATAATATATTAAATTATATATAATATATAATATATATATATATATATTATTACCTTTATATATATATATATATAATATTATTAATATATAAGTATATATTATATATATATATATATATATATAATATATATATATATATATATATCAACCTAATATATATAATTATTATCATATATATATATATACTATATATATATATATATATGTATACTATTATATATATATTATATTATATATATATATGTATATATATTTTTTTAACGAGTTTATCAATTTCTTTTTCCCATGCTCTTATACTTTTCAAGAGTTTTTTTATCACAAAATTTTGCTAATGTTCGGCAAACCGTTATTCGGTATTTTATTTTTATATTTTAAAAAAATTTTAAAATAAAGCATTTCGATACAAATTTCTCCACAAAAAGTTTCCTTCTAAACAAATCGAACCCCTGGCCTTCGAAAGCGCGAATTCTCATAAGTATCACACAGCTACGTTGGATGTAAAATTTTAAATCCCATTTAGAAATTAATTCTAATGATATATATATATATATATAGAATTACATAAGATTATGTTAGCTTTAGATCATACTCACTATATATATATATATATATATATATTATTATATATAATATATATTATATTATACTTAATATATATATATATATATATATATATATATATATATATACTATTATATATATTAGTATAGTATATTATCTTTTCCGTTTTGCGGAGACAAGATATATTTGTTGCTGAGATCGATATTTTCTAAAGTTATATGGGTCCTCAGTGCGTCAACACGGATCGGCTTCCAGCGACAGATCAGTTTTAGTGAGAAAGATAAATGAATTCAATTTTTGAGATAAATCATGATTGTTTTTATGGATATGCAATTGTTATAAGAACTAGCAGGATATTTTTATCAATATTGCAAATGATCAGAAAACGCATCTAATCGAAATCTGAAAATTTATATATATTATAGTATATGATATATAAATAGCTATATATATTTATCACTATATATATACGCATATATAATATATATATTATACTTATATAATATAATATATTAGAATATATACTTCTTTATATATATATTGTATCTCCATATTATACATACTTATATAACTTGTAACTGTATTACACTTGTGACAGAGGAACTACTAATTAAAAATAGAATAGAATATATATATATAAACATTAAGAACCATTGCCAATATATTTAATGAAAGAACAATGTCTGTCTATAATCTAGAGAAGCGCTTAAGGTACGGGAGACGAAAAAGTTTGGGAATTCCCAAACTTTTTCGTCTCCCGTACATCTTGATTAGGCTTTTCACGCATTAGTATCCCTTTTTCTCATACAATCCCATCACGCAAAAAAAAGTTTGTCTTTGCTAGGTAGTAATATTCATAGAGTTTGCTAAATAATCAAAAGACTCAAATTAATGACATTTATCAGCTTTTATTTTTGATTTTACATTTTACGATATATTTAAAATTTTTATAATAACGGTCTAACACGGTGAGCGGGGCAAATTCCTTCCTTTTTTAGTGTTTTCCACATTACCAATATTATTTTCACGTACCCCCAACGGGTCTGCCGAGTACCCTCAGGGGTACGCGTACCACAGGTTGGGAAACGCTGATCTAGAGTCTAGATATTTCCTATAGAGAGACAGAAAAGAATATCCAAATTAAGTTTACAAAGAAAGTATATATAACGAAATCAAAGCTGATGCTCCCTTTTCAAGGAGGGAACAGAAAATAATTAAGAAAATATTAAAAAGATCTAAAGAAATTAGAGCTTTCCTCATTAATCTTTGATTTCCTTTTATTCCTTAAATGAAAAGAAAGAGGATAAAATATACAACTTGATGGTATAAAGAATAATTTCCACTAATTGCATTGTGCAATCTCCGATCCTCCTCCCCCCCCTATCATAGAAGTAGGAATTTAAGAGGGGCAGAAGGCTGTAGTTGCTGGGTAAGACTTCAAGCTCTAATTGTGTAACAACTAACAAGGAAAATGTATGAAATACCCCATGTGTCAGTGAAACGTGAAATGTACAAACTATTAACTTGTGAGGTGTAAAGAAATGTTTGGCTTAAGCCAATGCTCCATTATCTGCTCGCGTGGTCCCTACACCGCCTACATCCTACATCCAACCCTTTTGTCTTATTATTTGAAATTATAAAAACGTATTTCGTCAGACGAGAGATTTTCCTCATTTTCGAAATTAGTCATTTTATGAAACCTACTATCATGATGATGATATACTCTTACACCACGTCGAATTCTTCACGTACTCTACGTAATGATATATATATATATATATATATATATATATATATATTAATATAATATATATCTATATATATAATATATATATATATATATAATAATATATTATATTATAAATATATATATTTATAATAATATATTATATATATAATATATATATATATTAATATAATAATATATAAATATATATATAATAATATATATATATAAATATATATATATATATATATATATAAAATATATAAATATATATATATATATATATATATAATATATATATATATATAAATATATATATATATATAATATATATATATATAATAAATATATATATATTATATATATATAAAATATATAATATATATATAATATATATATTATATATATATATATATATAATATAAATATATTATATTATATATATATATATATATATATATATATATATTATATATATATATATATATTATTATATATTATTATATATATATATATATCTATATATATATATATAATATAAATATATATATAATTATTATAATATATATATATTAATATAAATATATATATATATAATATATATATATATATATATACAAAGGGTGGGGGCATTAACGCGTTTAAGCGTTAATCCGTTAATATCGTTAATTTTTTCGTTAACTTTTAACGCTTTCGTTAATTTCGAAAAGAAGTAAACGGACTATTAACGAGTTAAAAAAATTTCCTACATCCGTTAATCCTTACTTAATTTACGAGTTTATAAAATATTTTTTTATCAGAATTTTAAATTGTAATTTAGATTCGATTTTGATTAACAAACTTTTATTGCCAAAAATTTTCCTAAACGCTTCTCTTCAATGGCTCAAAATGTGTTTATTTCTTACACGGTCTATTAGGTCCCACGTTTCAGAGACAATGTTTGACGTTTTCTTTTGTTGTATTCTCATTTCTATTTGGTTCGCGCTTGAAGAAAAAAGAGATAGTGACTGTTGCCCGTTCAATGAGTCATTAAACTTCTTCGTTAGTTACTTGAACTTGCTTCTTTTGCGACTAAGTGAAAAAATATTAAGAAAACTTAGGCCTCATAAGGGCGTTTTAGTATTACCTACATATTACATATTTGTATATTTAAATTCAAGTTGACATATTCTATTATTTACAATATAATATCGGGTGTCAGTAAAAGAATGTCCCAGTTTCAATGCTTTATTATAACAGCTAATATACAATATCAACTAGCATATCATACATCAAAGTGAAGGTCATTTGAAACAAAGGTTTCCTTACATATGTTCCAATATGTCGCCCCCTTCGTTATGGGATACATTTTCAGCGATAATCCAATTTCTCCCAAACATGGTTAACAGATCCGGGATAATGGAAAGAAACGGGCATGTTCCAATCTTGCGATTTCAACTCTGCGTTATAATTTTGGGCAACCCATAGGAAGAAATCGCATGGCGTTAAAAGGTCGGGGACCGGGGCCAGATATATTAGAGCTTCTTGTCGGTCTGGACTTTATGACCAAATGCAGACAGCTAAGAGGATCAACCGTCCCCACGACGAAGCGGAAACACAGCACGCACAACAACATCCAACAAAGTCCAAAATTTGTTGGAATCTCTTAAAATGTCACATTATTCACGATACGATTTTTTATCCTCTAAATCATTACTTCAAATTTTGAAATTATTTCGGATTCATCCGCACTCACGACAGATTCAATTTTTTTTTTAACTAGGACGATAATTGCGATGCCCATCATCATTTTTTCTTTAAAAACAAAAAAGATATAAAATGTGTTATTCCATATTGAAATCGCCCATTTCAAATGAAGCATGGAAAAGCGCGAATTCTGTCTCTGATTCAAATAGGTTTAGGAAAGTTTCGTCCTTAAATTTTTTGTACTTTATCGATGCCACGTTTTTTAATGAATTTCCAATATTGTTTTTATATTATACCAAATATTTGGCCCTTTTAGGTTGTTTTGAAAAAACCTGTTTTAATAAAAAAAAAAATTTTAACTTCTAAAATTACGCTTTTTTCTTTAAAATTTTTCTTTCAATTACAAATTTAAGAACTACCTTAAAAGACTACCCGATTTTTTCCTAAAATATCAACATTTGAAAATTATTTGGTAAATCCTAAAATTGAGTGTTTGTAAAATCTAATTATTCCATATTTGAAAAAAGAAAACAAATACTGTTTTTGTGTTTCATTTGTGAAAATGCAATTTCTCCAAAAAATGCTGTGGAAAAAACCACGATCTGGGAAGTAACGTCGTCAACCCACCGCTCGCACTATGTTGACTCCAATGTGGAGGGCTCCATTCTTTGATTGCATAATAAAAGTTTACCGCTTTCCTATCCTCTTAATAATTCCTGGCGAAAAAAGAAAGAAGTTCCGTGGATCCTGGGGACGATTTTTCGGGATTAATTGGCGCAGAAAAAGTTAACCTTTTTGGAGGGGGATAATCATCTCGTTCTGTGATTCTGACATGAGTGTCATTGTTGATTTTTCAGACTCCCCAACGTTTAAATACTTAGCTCGAAACATTCATGGGCATTCACCCGTCTTTACCCTTCCTTGTAGAATGAATGAATTAAGTGCTGGGACTTCATACGGCTAAAAACTAACTTTATTTGACGAGTTTTCTAGTTTATAATAAAAGGTCACACTCGTTTATTAAAAATAACGAAAGGATGTAGTCCGGATAAAGTTTTGGGTAAAAAACCGTAAAAGAGCCGTTGGGCTGTCGGGACTTCAAAGCATGTAACAAACTGACAAAACCGGTATGGCACGCAGTGTAAAACGTTCACTTAACACCGCTATCCCACCGTCGTTTTTTTGCCACCTTTTAAGTCGTGACTTTGCTCTACCGAACGGAAACCTGATCATTTCTTTAAATAGACTTATAGAAAGAAAAAAACAGATTTAAGGGCCCTTTGATACCGTTTGTCCACACTTCCCTGTTTATAGATCATAAAATTAGGTGCTCGACTTCCGTGACTTTCTTGTCTTTCCTTTTAACATAAGATCATTCAGTTCCATTTAGTGCAAATATTTGCCTATTACCTTCGGCAAATGTTTACTTAATTTTATGGAACCAACATGAGCATCTAAGCACATTTTAGAGAAAACAGATTACGTAAACGATACGGACAACTTTGTTTTCTTTGGAATCGTAACCTAATTAGACAAGTATTTCACACTTAGCAACCATTGTAGAACACAGAAAGCTTTTTACGCTCAGGACTCGCCATTGTCAGTCTTGGTGGGAAGTCTCACGCACTAATGAGAACAAGGTACCTAAATCGTGCTGAATGCAATTATCCGCATGCTGGCGTGAATGCGACCTGTATCAGGAACTCCGTTCCTGGGGCAAGGTGGCATAGTGTCGGAATAAAACTTAAATGCCATTAAAAATTGACTTACTCTATACACATCTTTGTTAACATGGTATTGAGGTATATGATCGATGGAATTGGTATATGTGCTTCTTATAATTAAGAGCATTTGAAACTTGGGAGGATATTTTACTCTTTACGGACACCCGGTAATTGAGTATTAAATTTAAAAGGGTACATTTTTGACAACGAAACTAATTACCTGTTGGAAGTGTATCTTTCTTTCCGGCAAGTTCATTGAAAGCGGCAATGCAATAAAGTCTCATAAAAAAGCTGAAACCTGCAATATAAGTACAATAGCCTAGTGAAATAATTATAAATAAATTTTGTCTGATAGATAGTCTTATATAAAAATGTGGTTTCATAACAGATGAATTATTTGATATTTCAAGGTTCAACAATAACATAACTTCACTGGTAGTGTTCTTATTTTTGCTATTCATTATACTGTCAACCCATTAACGTTGCAATACATTTTCAATTTAGGTGTGAAAGTTCAGAATAAAATTTTACTCACTTATGAAGGGTGTTAACGATTTAAAATAATTACGACCGTTAACCTCATTTATAGGTGCCACCCCTTCTTAGGGTGTGGTTATACTTAAACTATATTACTATACGTCATAAATTTAGGGGGAAAAAAATTAACTCTCGAATGGGGGGCGAAAACTATTTTTGGTAATAAGGAGGGCTGTGTATGCTTAAAGAATTTGTACACATTGCTAAATGACGTGATAATTTTTAAATATTTGTTTATTATACCAAATATTATTTAGTTTGGATAATAACCTGATCAATATGTATTCAAAAAGTAAAAATAATCCACATTAACTTTCTTAAAATTACGGCTTTTCTTAAATTCACATTACAGAATTGGAGACTCCTTCATTTATAACTATGTTTTTGCCAAAGACTAAGGCTTTTAAGACCAGTATCTTTTGTCTAAAACTATGAAATCCATCTTAAACTATTCAACTTATTGTGAAATATTGTTAAATTCTTCAAAATGGCGGGCCACCCGGTCTCCCCCTTTCACGACCACACTATTTTCAGCCACTCTTGACACAAAATAACTGTGTCTTCATTGACCACCTCCCGCCTTCTTTCCAAACACAGCTATCCCCACACACACTTCGAATCTTCCCCCCTTGGCTAACCTTCCCAACTTAGCTTCCCTTCTCCGCACTCTATCCCGCGCTCACCCCCCCGCCCCCGAGCCGCCCCCGCCCCGCCGGGCCGGGCGGCGCCCGGGCCCCCGGCGGCCGCAACCCGCCCGCCTGTCCTCCCTAAATTGACCCCCCCGCCGTTTTGAATGAAATGTTTCTAGGATTATTCTGCTTTCTCACCTCCCTCTCTATATAACCAATATATAATTCCGCCACATACTAGTTCTGGTTGACAACCCTTCGCCATCCTCACGTTAATTCAATAATACAAGAGATCTCCTTAATTCGGCCCACACCCCTACTCACTCAACACCTTACTCTACCGCCCCTCTTCCTACTCTCTCCACACCCACTCCCCTCTCCCTCACCCACTATCTACCAAACTCTTCACTCCATACTACCTCCCGAACACTCCACCTCCTACAATCACACGTACCCCCTCGCACTACTTTACTACCTCACCACTCAACTCCCTCACTACTTTACCACCTCACCCACATCTTGACACACTCTCCTCATCCTTTCCTGCCCCCTTTACCCCCACACCTCCTAAATTCCGCAGTTTTTTACTCATCTCCTCACCTACTCCTCCCCTCCCCCTACCTCAGCCTACTACTCCAACTACCCTACCCCCCTTCATACTCACCTCCCCATGGCACCTCACTTCTTTCCTACCCTCCTCCCTACTCCCTCACTATCACTCTCACCTACCTACACTCACTCCCCACAGCATTCTGACCAAACATATATAACTACCCTATAATTTATTGTTTCATATTGGATAAAATTCCCTTTTTGAAAAATAATAATAATTATAGATAAAATTTATATATAAATAATATTTATATATTATATATTTATTATATAATTATAACAGTTTTAATGGTCACCTCCCCTAATTATTATATCTACATGTGCGTCAATTCTAGTTATACCTTGTCCCTCTGGACTGTCTGGTATATTCAAACTTCTTCTTCCACCTGAAATTTCTACATATAATTTGTATATTATATATATATATATATAATATATATTATATAAATATATAATATTATATACTCATTATTATAAAATATAATTTCAATAAGTTTTGTGAAAACCTGTTTGAGTAAAAAATAATATATTTTAACTTACTTTAAAAAATGTTATAAATAATTCAATTACATATAATATTTTCTAATCCAGTTTTATGTGTGCTATAAAGAAGTTAGAAATTACCAACAGAAAAACTAAGACCTGATATGAAAAGTTTGTATTATCTTACCCACGAATTTTTGCCTTTCATATAAAAATTTAATTTTCTGAGAACTATTTATATTTACCGGGCAATTGGCATAATTACTTCTCTCTTCTTCTCTCTTCTCTCTCTCTTCTCTCTCTCTCTTCTCTCTCCTCTCCCTATATATATAGTATAGTATAAAAAATTATTATAATTTATTAATATATTTTTTTAAATATTATATAAGTATTATATATTAATTTTTCAATTATATCATATAGTACATTTGAAAAATAATATAAATATATTTAAAATGAATTGTGTTATCATTGTGAATATGCTTAATAATTTACAAAAAGTCTAGAAAATATTATATTATAGTGAATTATTATTTATAATATTATTATATAATGTAATATATTATGTAGTTATATATTATATATTTAAGTATGCATGGTTGCATATATAAGTTTGGCTCAGTTATATTATTATATTATATTATTAATATGAAATGAAAATTTCTAAATATTTATTGATTTTTAATAATTATTAAACAAATATAATTCATTTACGTTTAATGAAAAACCTATTTTATTATAATAAAACAATTAAAACTAAAAAATATTGCATTATAACGTGTAACTTTTATTTCTCATATTAAATTTTCATATTATGTGATATATTACAAATTATTAATATTATAGATAAACTATCTTATAATTAGAGGACGATTTTTGAGCTCTTAGAATTTATCTTTAAACATTTGTAATATATTATTTTGAATATTAGTAAAATCTATAAAATTGAATAGAAGTTATATTATAACTTATATTGGAATAATATATCTTTATCTCTTTCATCTCATATATAATTTTCAGTATTTTACTGCAAAAAACACATCCTTCCATCCCAAAGTCTAATTCCACCTTCCTCCCCCAAAGACGGGAATGAAATAATTGTAGTGGACTCGATTACGCACAAGCCCCGGACAAAGGTGGCAGTATGGTGAAGAATAGAGCGGGCCCTCTCCCCCAAAGGGTTCCATGTTTTAGTAAGGAAGAGAAATGCCGCTATGTCATATTGGAAAGCCCCGCCCCTGCTTTTATGAATTCTCCATTTGGTGAAGAAAGCAGACGCCACGCCCACAAAATGGTTGTCAGGGAACTAAACCCTCCTTATCTTAATAGCTTCATTACCAGCGATGCTGCACGGGGAAATGCCCGGGTCCAGAACCAGTCCACCCCCGAGAAAGAAACAAAGATCCGTCAAATACGAAGTAAATTTTTTGAATCTTGGCCCAAGGTGAGGCCAAACAACCAAACTTCCTCAACCAAAAAACCCCGCCATCACTCCTACTATGCAACCTTTCCTCGCCCTTTGGCCAAAAACTTCACAATTTCCTCTCCTCAGACAAACCTACTTGATCTATCACCATACTTCTCCCGTCCTTTCAGCGGGTGGACCCATCTCCCGCTTCACCGCCGTACATCCTCACACCTTTATCATTGAAATCATCAAATGTGTACCTCTCTCTTAATTTTATTTCGCACACTTATACTTCTTCTTTTACTATCACATGACACTCCAATACTTTTATCACGTCTCATTTCCCTACAATCTTTATTCAATTTACTTTCTGGCACACCTTAACACCATAGTGCTTAGTGTTATGTGACACCCAAAAATATTTTCTATTAGTTGATAAGGGGGGGGGCAAAGGAATAGATTATGAGAAAAACCTTGTTGTCCTATATACTATATAGAATGAATAAAACATTTAGTGTTCTAATTTTCACTTTTTTTCTATTTAAATTATTTTCACAATTAACTTTAAAATTATCAATATTTAATATTATAGAAAAAATGATACAATTAATTTTACTACCTATAATTTATTCAAACATTTATTTAGAAATATAAATATTTATTTGGTAAATCTTAATAAAATTTTTAGTTTATATTTAACAATAAATAATATATAAGGAATTTTAAAACTCAATTTTTGAAAAAAAAAAATCATTAATATTTTCCAATTTGCAATATTTGAACAAATTCATATTATATAATAAACCTATTATATCAGGTATCCCATAGGGTGGTAGAAATTGTGCTAATTGTGATAAACTACTCCTAATAAAATTCTTAAAATATTTTCTCTGGAGATTAATTGTGAAAATAAAAAATTGACTATATTGAAATTTTGAAAAGGGGTTACATAGTTATTTAATTCCACAATTTTTAAGTGAAGTAGTTCAAAGCTGGTATGATTCCTTTTCTTCTCGTAGATTATATTAATTATAATAATATATACCTTGAAGTAATATTGTCAAAACTATATATAGGTTTACATTTAGTATTTATCTAATATTTTCACTCGCCAAATTTTTACTACAACATAATAGTCAACATCCACCGTCCTATTAGAGTTTTGAAAAAACCATGATCTTTTTATATATAATTGGGAAACCAGTAAGGTATTGACCTTCTTCGAAACTCTCTGTCTTCGCGTCTAATTTAATAGATTTTACGATCCTTGAATCCCTCGGTACCCGTTTTCGGGGGACCTCCAATGTATCTATTCCTTTACCTTGCCCATGATAACCCTGACCCCCAGCCCCGAAAGACTATTCATGGAATTAAACTTAACCATGATGTGACGTAATATTTATGCATTCCAACTCTTTATTAAGGGAGAACTTAAAAAGAAAACTGATATCCACTTAAATCGTTTGTGGAATTATCAAGATTACTCGAATTTCCTCTTCTCCTCTTCGTTCCCATCCCTTCCCCCTCCCTGCTACTCTTTATCTCATTTTGCGCTCAGTGATCCAGTACTCTGATTCTCCTACCTCTCATTTTACATAAGAGTACTTATGGAGTCCATGGCCTATTAACAAAGATCCTTTTTACTCACCATATAATTTTGACAAATAAAATATTCAACAACTTTCACAAAAACTATTTGTATATTTAAAGTTTGAAATGCCATTTCATAATTAATGCAAGTGCATAGACGAGAACCCAAAGGATAATTATATATTATATTAGTTTGTAAGGCGAAATACCCATGAGTTGTGTTTAACGCTTGCGCCCCTCGGTCTAAGAAAAAAATTTCGACCGTATGTTTAAAATACAAGATGTTGATCATCAATAGCGAGTTTGTGTGATTAATGTACCGTGTTTAAGTGTTCGTTACTGTATAATTTCTAATATTGTAGATTATTTTTAATCCCATATAAAATCAGGAAAGGAGTTAAAGTAGTTTTTCTATTAATGTAGTGTGTGAAAATAATCACGTGTTTTTACATTATAAAGTATAAATATAATACTTATTGGGTAAAAGGGACTTACTCAAAAACAAATCCTTCACGTTACCCTTTTTCATAATAAATTTTGGGTAGGCACATTTACAAATTATTCACTCTCGTTTTTGGAGAAAAGCGTCAATCTTTAATATAAAAAGATTACGAAGTAATATACTTACAACTCAAATTAAAGATATTTAATAAATCAATACTCCAATTAATGAAATGACGATGATATGGTAATATTATTGTTTCGCCATAAAAATTAATTTCAAATATGTTAAACAACAATAAAAATAACTAAAGTTTGTAATATATTTTAATTATTATAATATATTATTCTTATAAGCATTTTGAAAAAATATTGATGTTATTATATTCTCATATTAAGATAAATTATGAATATAATATATCTAAAAAAAAATCATTAATAAATTGAATTTATATATATATAATAGTTTATATATAGGTGTTATATATATTAGATCTTTTCCCACGGGTTTTGAGAGCATTGGAGAACAAGATCATAAAGTTCCTTGAGGGTTCATATAAGTCTGAAATATTATATTATATTTCGTTACATAATTTAGATTTTGTGGGTCTCTCTCAGTGGCGGTCAACACGGATACTAGCCTATCAAATGATTTTCAAGGTGTGATATCCCACTTTGATTCAAACAAACACTTTTTTGTTATATAATTATAACTATTTCTAAAACACTATTTGGATCTTTACAAAAAATCCTTATTTCTCACACTCTTTTAGTTTGCATATTATATTATTACATCTCTACATTCAGGATTAAAAACATCTTCACAGATTTCAACCAAAACATTCCACTAAATTTCAACATTTATTGAAAATTATTATTTGCATTAATTATTTTAATAAAAATTTGTATAATTGAGTTATATTATTTTTATATACTAGTATAAAATTATATTATTCAGCTAATATTTGAAAAATTAAAAATAATGTGTTTCATTGTAAAGCAATTTCATAAATATTCTTAAAAGCTGAAAAGTGAAAATATTGATTTAATTTATAGTTTTATAGGCTGTACTTAAAATTGTCATTTTCTAGTTATGATATAAATTATTATAAATACGGGTTGTTAAAAGTAAGCAGCAAGCGATGATTCTAAAGAGTATAAGAGTCTATGTGGAGGAAACATAACTGACATTAGTTACGGGAAGCGTGAAAGAGAGGAGAGAGAGGTTTATTTCAAGGAGTCTCTCATGTTTAACTTTCTTTCAAAGCTTTCCATATCTCTATACTCTTTTTTCGCTTCTATAGTATATATTTTTCAACATTATCAGTATTTAGGGTTATAGTTATACTCTTATAAGGTTAAGGTACGATCCTTTATTCGTCCTAAATTTTCACATTATACCATTTTAACTATCCTTTTTTTGTAAATCTATAACCATAAAATCCTAAGTTTTCTAACACTACCTAGAAATATTTTCCAGCCACCCTAATCTTAAACCTAATTAACCATAACCTAACCTCACTAAAACATTTCTGAAAACCCAAATCCCATATACAGTAGATATATCTATGAATAAAATACTCGTCGGAATAATGGTCTCAAGGTGGAAATGTCAAGGAAATGTGGAAATTAAATTAAAATAATTTACAAATATTTCTTTTGTAAAATTGACTAGTTTTATTTAATTAATGAAAAGTTGCAAATTCTTGAATTTTAATATAAAATCTTTATAAATATTTTTTTCGAATTAAGTTGTGCAATATTTCACTGATTTTGTTAAAAAAATTGCATACTTTATTTAATAAGATTACGCCTTTTTGTATTTTATAAATTTTCACTATAATTACATAAATAAGAACTCTTAAAGTACGATATTTTTATTCCTAAATTATTATATTATTGGAAATTTTAAAAATTTATGGTGTATAAAACTTGTTAAAATTGATTAGTTATTAACTGTGGCAGTAATGGTAGAGGGATCAGCCTAATATGTTTGAAGAAGCTGTTCTTCGATATTGTTAAAAGTTGCAATAATTTCAAAAATTATTGAAAAGAGAATCTATTAAATTGTTTTAATATATATATGTCTTTAATTGACGATTTTTAATGAAATAATTTTAATATTTTATGATTTTTATATACCAAATATTTCATTAGTTGTTGATAACCAACCATGTTTTAAATAAATAAATGTTTATTATAATTTTTTTTCCTCAAACTCTATATTTTCATTAAATAATTTTCACATTTAATAATCAAATCTCATTTTACTCTCAGTTTAAATTTTTATAATATGCTAAAATTTATTTCAACAATTTTGAATATTATTTTGTAATTCTATAAATTGAGCTTTTCTAGGTATTTTCAGCATTTGAAAAGTAAATAATGTGTTATGCATTGAAATGCAATTTAAAATAGCAGAAAAGAGAATTATATATATATATGTATTTATAGGGTGTCTTATTATAAATTATTTGACGTATTTTTTTATAATGATAAATATCATATATTATTATCAGTGAGTTGTTTTGATAGTATTACCAAGAAGTGAGAGTAGATTCAAATATAAGTGGTAGAAAACCTGTTATTATATAAATTGTTAAACTTTAAAATTACGCTTTTTGCTTAAATTTTTTTAACATTACAAATTTAGAACTTTTAAAAGTTAGCAGATGATTTTTCCTAAATGATGTACAGAACGAATTTGAAGAATTATTTGTATAAATCGTATAAAATGAGTTTTTAAGACGAGCGTATGTGACATGGCATATGAATGAGAAAGATTAGATGAGTTTACATTGAAATGCAATTGTGCAAAAGCAGGAAGAAGGAAAAATTTATTAAGAGAAGAGAGAGAGACGAGAGAGAGAGAGGGAGGAGGAGGAGAGGAAAGAGGAGAGGAAGAGTAATAAAATGTTTTTAAAGGGAATAAAACCAAACGTTAGAATTATTCAATAATGACGGGTCAGTTTTTGGCGACGATCAGTTTGACGAATCAGTTTTTAGCTATAAATATATTTCATATTAATTCGGTCTTCATAAATTAATTATTAATTCAAATGTTAAATAACTACAGGAATTATTCAATATATTTCCCAAAATATATGATTTAATTAATAACACGTTAACACTTTAAATGCTATACATAAATATTTTCGGAAAATTGACAACAAACACGTTAACATTTCAAATCCTGGACATTAACTGCGGTAATAGGGAGCGATAATCTATCGAAAGAGTCGATATTTATTAAAGCCCATTTTTTGTCTCTCCATTAACTTAAAAGAACCCTACATTAAAAATATTATAATATATATATATATAATAATATATATAATAATAATAGATATATATATAATATATATATATAATATATATTTATAATTATAATATCTTTATATATATAATATATCATAGGTCAAGCCTCTAGAAGAGCCAACAATCCAAATCTTCAAAAAAACTACAAACAGCTACCGGAAAAGGAAATACATTGCTGGGATGCTGGTCCAATTTTT
>JABUQX010126603.1:10000-15000 GCA_015478945.1 Trachelipus rathkii | reverse complement strand
GTTAACGAGGTGTTACATGATCATGCATCCCCATGGGGGGGGATGCTGGCCCCTCAAACATTGAATATTGACGTAGAAAGCTGAAACTCGGTATACAATCTTCATTTAAGGTATCTTCATTGTAGATGAGGTTACATGACCATGCAACCCCCAAGGGGGGATACTAGCCCCCTAAACATTGAATATTGACGTAGAATGCTGAAACTTGGTATACACCGTTCATATAAGGTATCCATGTTGTAGACGAGATGAAATGACCATGAGCACCCCATGGGGGGATTCTGGTCCCCTTAACCTAGAATATCGACGTAGAACGATGAAACTCGGTATATACCCTTCATATAAGGTACCCACATTATATATGGAGTTAAATAGCCGTACACACCCCAAAGGGGTCTCCGGCCCCCAAACCTGAAATATTAACATAGAACGACGAAACTTGGTATACATCTTTCTTATGAATGTATCCTCGATACATAAAAGAAAAAAAAATAAAAAAATTAAAAAAAAAAACCAGTAGATCTATTGATCTATTGATTCAAGTCATATTTTTTACTAAAATTGTCATGTTTTACATACACTAAAGCAGTAAATCAGTAAATCAAACTGCCCTCCCAACCCTTTGCGTGATCTATTGATCTATTGATCTATTGATCTATGATTCAAGTCCATATTTTTTACTAAAATTGTCATGTTTTACATACAGTAAAGCAGTAAATCAGTAAATCTGTAAATCAAACCACCATCCAACCACCCTCTTGTCCAGTCGTGATCTAGTGATCTATTGATTCAAGTCATATTTTTTAGTAAAATTGTCATGTTTTACATACACTAAAGCAGTAAATCAGTAAATAAGTAAATCAAACCATCCATCCTACCCTCTACTCCCCTCCCCGCCCACCCTTCTATGATCTATTGATCTATTGATTCAAGTCATATTTCGAGTATCATTTTGGAAAAACATAACATAAAAATAAGTTCTTTATACACTAACAAACAAAAATATGCTATCGTAACAAAGTTTTAACATCAATAAAGCTAACATATCATAACCTGAACTAAGAATATAATGTACAACGGACAAACCATAACATACCTTTAAGCTCGAATAAACAGTCAACATTACAAAGTTCCATACTTACCACCAGTAAAGTAACTAACAGTGCATACAGAACGTAGCCTGTTCACCACGTTTTTCCAAAAACATATTCTGTAAACCTATCATTTGGTATTTTCAACTTAAACATAGTAATATATTAACAAACATTTATCATAACCTTACCTTAATATCATAATCCCAACGAATATTTGCTAAGGTAACAAAGTTTTCACATCAATTAAACTAACATATCATAACCTGAAACTGAGAATACAATGTACAACGACAAATCTAACATATCCTCCATATCGAATAAATCTGCTAAAACATTTCACAAAATTCCCTACTTATCAAGGTAAAGTAGCTAACAGGACATACAAAACTCAATGTATCCCCACTTTTTCCAACATATCAGCAAAAGCTAAAAGCAGTATTATCAAACAAAATCCTTTAACAAAGTGACCATGCTATTCAAAGGATACCAGCATCATAAACTATGAACTTACACTACATTCATCAAAGTGTCACTCAAATCGAATATAACATCATTTTTAACTATGAATAAACGTAGACACTTGGCAAAATTCTAAAAGCAAACCTAACATACTCAGCAAAAAAACTTAACCTATGCTTACGTTCTAACAAATCATCGTCAGTTAACACAGTAAAATTTTACGAAACTTATCATTTCTCTAAACAAACCAGTTTTAAATTTCACACTCGTCCATAGGTAAATATTAACCAAAAACGTAACAGAAATTACATAGCCTTAAACACATCTAACACTTAACAAGGGGCGTCACACTTTATTTCAAGCATTATCTTCTAAAATATTAACGTAATCTTACATGACACAGTAAATTTAGCAAACGGATGAATCATAAACCTTGTCCGATTATCATACAGGACCAACGAATATATGCTAACGTAACAAAGTTTTTTCATTATCATAGTAATATTTAACAAAAATTATCATATAACCTTACCTTTAAATATCATTTTAATTCCCCACAAAATTAATTGCAAACCAAACAAAATTTATCCAAACCTATACATAAAAAATAACAAAGTTTTATCCAAAAATATTATAACATAAAAAATAAGTTCTTTGAATAAAAATATCATAGTAAAGGTGTAAATAGTTTACCGAAATTTAAGCAGTGTTAAATCCAAACCACCCGTCTTTCTCCCCCACCCCTTCCCTAGGCCACCCCGTCCATGACCTTTTGATCTATTGATCTAATGATTCAGGTCACATATCGAAGTTATTCATTTCGGATAAACATAATTACAAAAATTAAGTTCTTATATTACTAACCAACGAATATATGCTAACGTAACATTGTTTTCAAATTAATAAAGCCAACATATCATTACCAGAACTAAGAATATAATGTACAATTGCAAACCTAACCACCATACGTACCAATAAACTACTAACATTAACAAATTTCCATTACTTAAACAACAGTAAAGTACCTAGCACAGCGTACAAAACGTAACCTATTTCACACTTTTTCAAGATATCTCTAACATATCAATGTTAATTTTACATAACACTATTGATTTCGTCGGCATTTTCGAGGTATCATTTCGGATAAACTTAGCACAAAAATGAGTTCTTTATATACTAACCAGCGAAACATTGCTAACATAACAATGTTTTTCACATTAATAAAGTTAACATAGCATCATATGAACTAAGAAATAATGTTACAACGGGACAAACCTAACACAAACTTACCACGAATAAACGTGGTTAACATTTAAACAAAGTTCCACACTTAACACCAGTAAAGTAACTAATATGGCATAACAAACGTAACCTATCCATACTTTTTCCAAAACATATCTCTAACAAACTTAACAAGAAAATTAACCAAATCAGAATATTTAAAAAAAAAATTATTTCTTAATTGTCTAATTATCATACGGCCCAAACGAATAACTGCTAAACAAAAACAAGTTTTATTCAAAAACATAACATAAAATAAGTTCTTGAATAAAATATCATAGTATATTGTAATAGTTTTACTGATTTTAAAGCAGTAAAATCAGTAAATCCTAAATCAAAACCATCAACCCCCTCCACACCCCTCCCTACATGACCTTTTGATCTATTGATCTATTGTCTCAAGTTACACTTCGTCATCATTCGGATAAAACATAACACAAAAAATAAGTTCTTTATAATACTAACCATCGAATATATTTGCTAACGTAACAACGTTTTTATATTAATAAAGCTAACATAACAAAACATGAACTAAGAATATAATGTACAACGACAAACCTAACACACCATAAACACGAATAAACTACTAACATTAACAAACTTCCGCACTTAACAACAGTAAAGTACCTAACACTTCTTTACAAAAACGTAAACCTATTCACACTTTTTCCAAGCATATCTAACAAAACAATGTTAATTTTACATTAACATCGAATAGTTAACAAAAATTTAGCATAACCCCTTGTCTGAATCATCAACTTGACAACGGAAGATTCTAACACAACAAAATTTTAACATCAACATCGTATATTTGACAAAAAAATTCTTGAAACAAACTTAGACAAAAACAAAACAAAACATAACAAAGTTTTATCCATAACATAACATTAAAAATAAGTTCTTTGATAAATATCATAGAAAGTGAACTTTTACAGATCCTAAAGCTGTAAAATCAGTAAATCAAACCTCAATACCTTGCCCTCCTTACTCTCCCCACCCTCCCTTCTATGATTCATTGATCTATTGATCTATCGATTCAAGCCATATTTTGAGTATCATTTAGGATAAACATAACAAAAATAAGTGTTTTATATACTGACCAACGAATATATGCTACCGTAACAAAGTTTATATATATATATATATATATATATATATATATATTATATATATATATATATATATATATATATATATATATATATATATATATATATATATATATATATATTATATATATTATAATATATATTATATATATTCTTAATATACCATATATATATTATATATTCAGCACCGAGAATATAGTTTTACAAGTTTGTATCATATTGTGGGACATTCCTTTTATTGAATTAGTGTAACCTTACCTTGAAGATTCCCAAGATGTTAAATTATAATATATATATCATTATATATATATATATATATATATATATAATATATATATATAATATATATATATATATATATATATATATATATTTATATTACACATATATATATATATATATATATATCTATATCTATTAATTATATATATATATATATATATATATATATATATATATATATATATATATATATATATATATATATATATATATATATATATATATATATATATTCAGTTTCAGCACAGGAATATAGCCTTGCAATCACTGACAGCGGGAGGTTTCAATTTATGGCGAACGTCAAAATTTTACATACATTCCTCATTCAATAGCTACAATAGCTATGCATTTATTTGCTTGGAAAGGCATTTTTTTATTACATTATTTATGTTTTTTGTCAGTTATTCGTCCTTTACCTCTTCAGTCTTTAGATTGAGTATTCCATCTTGGGAATCTTCAGGTACGCTACACTAATTCAATTCAATAAAAGAAGTGTCCCACAATATGCTTCAAACTTGTACCCAAAACACCTTATATATATATATATATATATAATATATAATATATATATATATATATATATATATATATATATATTATATTATATATATACTATATATATATATATATATATATTTTAAATATTGCATAATCGCAATTTATTTAGACTTTTTTGGGTTGGGGGATAGCTCAGTCGTAAAGCATCGAGCATATTGTCCTCATTTTGCAACATGCGGTGGTTCAATCCCGGAGAAGGCAGTAATTCTTTACCTTC
>JABUQX010126603.1:2500-5000 GCA_015478945.1 Trachelipus rathkii | reverse complement strand
TATATATATATATATATATATAGCATATATATATATATATATATATATATATATATATATATATATATATATATATATATTTAGTCCATTATAACTCTGTATATATATATATATATATATATATATATATATATATATTATTAGTGATGGATCGAATCACCGCAACCGCAACCTCAAATGCGTTGCAACCACATATTTTGACAACCACAACCGAAACCGCAACCGCAACCGCGGTTTTCACTGGTCTACACAACCGCAGCAGCGGTTGTCACTGGTCTTCACAACCGCAACTGCGGTTGTCAGAAGGTTATCATTTTAAAAATACTTTCTTATGCTATCAAAACTTTCTCTCTCTCTCTCTCTCTCTCTCTCTCTCTCTCTCTCTCTCTCTCTCTCTCTCTCTCTCTCTCTCTCTCTCTCTCTCTTTTTTTTATTATATGAAAAACAAGGATTCGGTTTGTCTTTACTCCTCAAATACTTCTAAGATAAGACAACTTACTAGTCATGATTTTATACTAATTGAAAATGTATTACCCTATGGGAGATATTTGAAAAGATTACTAAAATTTAAGCTTTCATTCGCCCTCTATATCACAAGTAATTCCTTTTATTGTGTCGTTAAAAACTCTTCACCAGACCTCAGATTTCGAGGTTGAAGAAGGAATTAAATCAGCTGTACAAACAATGAATTCGGAGTTAACTAAAAGATTTGATAGTTTGGAGAGAAATTTCTTGTATTCTATCGCAACGTATCTAGATGCTTGATATAAAAGTAAATTTTTTACAACTTCTTATGTTTTGAAGGAAGTTCAGGAAGAAATAACTAAACAATGTAAGGAACTTTCTTCAGAATATGGAAAAGATATATTTTTAACAGACATCCTTTTTTATAGAATTTAAACTGCAGAAATAAAGCAAACTTCAACATCCAAGCCAAAAACTCATGAATGCTCATTTAAGATCAAGTAGTGATGATAATACAGAAATAGAGTTTAATGAAAGTGTTTTGGATGAATTTTTTTTTTTACAGTTGTCACCACCACTCACGGGCGGAGCCCTATTCAAGGAGGGGGTGTTACACGTCTCGGAAGCTCACCAACTAACGCAAATTACGCAGATGAGCACAGTCGCAAGCTTTGAAGTGAGGGAGATTAAATTCAGCAAGAAACACAAAATATGGAAGAGAATTCCACAGAACAGAAGTGGCAGGAAAGAAGGAAGCACCGCAGCGAACTAGCCTGGAGTTAACAATATCCACACAAAACTCATGCGCAGACACAGCACCCCTTGTGCTACGCGGGCGTCGTAAAGGTGGTGGTACGCGAGTGACAAGTTTGCTCGAGCACCTGCCGCTGCTGTACCTATAGAAAAGAGATAAAGCACCAACATCACGCCGCAAAGATAGAGAGGGTCAAGTGAAGTGGAAAGTACGGAACAGTTTATAAGTCTTTTGTCCTTTAACTCGACCCTGTCTAAAAGCTGGGTGAAACCAGAGCCCCCCCAGATATGAGGGCAGTACTCCATACAAGGGCGGATGAGACCCTTGTATAGCTGGAATAACTGAAAAAAAGGAAAAATGTCTGCCCAGTCTAAGCAAGTGCCCAACGTTTCTTTATGAAGCCGCCTAGCAACAATTTGGCGAGCGTAGGGGTTTCAAGAAAGAATTTTTTTCGATTTATGTTAAAGGCCAAAAAGGATGTTTTATATTGTCAACCAAGGAGAGACGAGAGAGAACCGTCGCAAGAGATAGGAAAGTTGGAAGGTGTTATAAAGGGTATTTGTAGAAGTTGAGTTTTTAAAGAAGTTGAAATTTCACAAGATTGATACGACCCCACCCGGAAAATTCTATCCAGATCTGCGAGAATAGAATCGGAAAGATAAGACGAGAGTTAATTCTAGAAGTAAAAGGGAGCAGAGAAGTGAAATGAGTTGAAGAATGAAGGGTCGAGTCAATGGCATATGAGATAGATAGGAAGTTAGATGTGCAGGTGAGAAGATCATTAATGAAAAGTAAGAATAAAGTAGGAGATAAGACCAAACCCTGAGGACACCACAATTGTTGAAAAAGAAGAAAGAAGAAGAAATAAAGAAGCCCATTAGCAACAGCCGATATTGAGCGATTTTGAGGAGAAAACTAGACATAAGTAAGCAAAGAGAAGGAGGGAAACCCAAAGGAAGGGAGCATGGAGAGCAGTGACGCGTGCCATACCAGGTCAAATGCTTTGGATATGTCAAAAGCCACCACGCAACTCCCCGTAGTTCCTCAGGGCGGAAAACCATAAATCAGTAAGATAGGAAGAGATACTCATCCTTAGTAGACCTCGCCGTACTTTGAATGAGAAGTGAATGAGATTCCAATGATCTAAGAAATGAGAGTTGAGAAAGGGTTTCAAAAGATCTTAGATGAATACAAGTGAGAGAGCTATAGGAGCTGATAGTTAGAGGATCAGAGCAGTGTTATATTTTTTTTCAGGGAACTGGTTGGACATGTGCAGGCCTT
>JABUQX010126602.1:40000-43194 GCA_015478945.1 Trachelipus rathkii | reverse complement strand
ATGTTAAAATATACTTTGAGTTCTTTCAAGGGAAAATCCACTTTTAAATCTTAAATCTTCCTTAAGCTGGCAGGCCCTTCAATATATATATATATATATATACATATATATATATATATATATATATATATATATATCGGCAATAGATTTATTTCCTTATATATATACGACTCTATATATATATATATATATATATATAATAATAATAACATATATATACATATATCATATATATATATATATATATACTTATAAATATATATAACCTCTCTTATATATATATATATATATATTTATATATATATATATATATATATATATATATATATATATATATATATATATATATATTTATATATTTTTATAATACATATAGTCAGATATATATATATATATATATATATATATATATATATATATATATATATACTATATATATATATATATATATATATATATATATATATATATATATATATATATATATATATATATATATATATCTTCCTCCTATCCTCAGATTGGGGGTGAGGTGTTTTACATACACCGGAGCAGAAAAGTAGTAGAAGAATATGATGCAAGTCGAAAAGAAAACCCAGCCTTACTATCCCTTTCATGCCCTTAAGTGAGAACTCGTCACAGTCAGAAAAATCTACCCTATTGTTTCACGGGACTGCCACGAATCCTCACTGTGGTATCTCGTCAATGTATGGTTCATCTCCTAGGAAGGCCCACAACCATACCCCCTCACAAAACCCCGCCATTCACTAATATTATGCACATTTCCTCTCTCCTTTGCCAAACTCATATTCCTCTCCTTCAAGCATTCCTTTACTGACTCAATCCCCTTTTTCTTCGGTCTTCCAGCCGGTTGATTCCCAGCACACTCACCGCTACACATCCGGTTACCCAACCGACTATCATACAGCCTTTCCATGCAACCAAACCAGCTCTCAATGATATCTCTCGTTTATTCCCTCATTTGCTTCTTTCTTCACACCACACAACTCCCTAATGCGTTCATTCCTCATTTTATCAATTCTTCTCACACCTAACACGCCCCTACGATTGTCCATATAAACACATTGAACGCTGATTCCATGTGTATTCCAGACCATCGTATCACTACTATATATTAACACAGGTAACAACATACCCTCATGCAAAACCCTAGCGCACTCAAGACTTAATTGCACTAGCCACCTTCCTACCACTCACAACTTTCCTACTACACTCTGCATCATCCGTTCCCTTTTCATCCAACATATATCCTAAATATTTAAACTCAGACTCTTGTTCCAGTTGCTCACCATCTAACATAACATCGCACCGCGGACTGTACTCACTAGCTACTAGGGATGGCCAAAAAATATCGATATATCGAAATATCGATATTTTTGGCTCGATATATCGATATTTTTGGGCGATATTTTCTTAGGCGATATATCGATATTTCGATATTTTTTCTCAATATCGAAAGCCGATATTCTTTTCAAAAAAAATTTTTTTTAAAGGCCGGCAAAAAATAAAATCTTATCCCCCTCTCCCGACACCCTGAAGTGATGAAACTTTTTTTTCCCCCATATTTCGTTCTTCCTTCGTCCCCCAATGTCGTGTATAAAATAAACCGAAAAATTTGGGTTTTAGATTTTTCGGGAACCAAAAAAAGATCGACATGGCACATACCACATAGTCAAATTGTCTTCTGAGTATTCACTAATCACTATTCAGTAATTCAGTAATCAAGTGGATAATGCGACCCAATAAAATTTTGGAATGATAGTAAAAATGCTATGCCTAAGTTAGTAATGAAATATCTTATTGTAAATGCGACGTCAGTCTCGTCAGAACGAACAGTTTCATTATTAAACAATGTTTGCTCAAATGAAAGGAATAGATTGACTTCCGAGCATATCAGTCAGTTAGTATTTTTAGGTGCATTAGATGATAGGTATTTGGCTTTATATATATATATATATATATATATATATATATATATATATATATATATATATATATATATATATATATATATATATATGTATATATATATATATATATATATATATATATATATAGGCAAATTTGTAGAAACTGTACTGTGACTAGTTAGGATATAGTCAACCACCTCACAAGGATAGCGTAAAAAACAGAACCTCCTAAGTTTCCTGATCACAAACTGGTATAATAATGAAAATTAATTTAGGTTGTTAGGTTAGGTTAGGTTAGGTTAGGTTATGTATCGATATAACAAAGTATCGATTTTCGATTTAATCGAACCCAACAAATATCGAAAATAAACTCTAAAAAAATTAGTGCTGCCGAAATATAAAATTTTATTTTTTTTATATATATATATATATATATATATATATATATATATATATATATATATATATATATATATATATATATATATATATATATATATATATATATATATAAATAATATATATATATATATATATATATATATATATATATATATATATATAAAGGGTCCTAACTTGAGTTACATTGAATAAAAGGAAAGGAATTAAAAATAGCTATCATAGTTTTATTTTCCTTTTTTCATGAAATATTTTATAATTTATTTATTTATTCTGAGACTGTTAAAGACTTTGCAGTCCACTCGAGACCAGCCTGATTCTGATTTACGTGTAGCTCTGTGGAGTGTGTTCAGTGTCAGTGTGGACGAAGATAATCATTGCAGAAATCTAATACCGGAACAGGACTCCTGTGAGTTGGTTTACAGTTAACATACCAGTACCGACTAGTCTAATCATCTACAGGCGATTACGATTGTTTCGCTTAAATATGTAATTAACTAAATTAACGATTTTATAATAGCTATTACTAAAAGTTAGTATTTGGGGATACATCACTACAGCTTTTCTTATGATAAGTCGTCTGGCATCCAGTTCGAACTTCTTAAATATTATTTCATTTTATTACTAAAATTTAATAGGTTTTCTTAAGATCCAGACTTCCATAGTCGTCCACAAGTATCAATTGTCTACCATCCAATTTAAAATTAATTTCGTTGTTAGAATCAATATTTATTTTGTACTTAAATAAGAAATTTTGAAGATTCCTAGCTTCATTAATACTTAATAGTTATTTTTCATTTTTAATACGAAAAAAAAGTGATTTTTATGATTATTGTTTAATTTTCTAGTGAAACACGATTTTCT
>JABUQX010126602.1:25000-32500 GCA_015478945.1 Trachelipus rathkii | reverse complement strand
TATATCATATATATATATATATATATATATATATATATATATATATATATATTTATATATAAATATATATTCTCAAATATTATATAATAATAATATAATAATATATATATATATATAATATATATATATATATATATATATAACATATATATAATATATAACATATATATATATATATAGACATATATATATATATATATATATATATATATATAACACTATATATATATATATATATATATATATATATATATATATATATATATATATATATATATATATATATATATATATATATATATATATATATATATATAACGAAAACTCTTTAACTGCAATACGTCCTTATTTATTTGAAGGAAAAATTTAATTTTTCACGTCCTTTTGAATAAAGCTATGTTTATTTATGTGTATTATATGCATAAGATTGACTCAAAGCCTGACATAGGCCTACCAGAATTTAAATAATTATTTTAATTATATAAAGGTAAACAACACTTAATTAATAAAAATATTACATATAATTAAAATTCAATAAAGCACAACACCTTCACTGCCTCTATTCCAAAACTTAACACAGCAAATATTTATATGGTAAACATTTATTTTCACTCTGCCACCATAAATGAAAATATCGTACATTGATAGATAGATAGAGAGAGAGAGAGAGAGAGAGAGAGAGAGAGAGAGAGAGAGAGAGAGAGAGAGAGAGAGAGAGAGAGAGAGAGAGAGAGAGAGAGAGAGAGAGAGAGAGAGAGAGAGTCAAAATCTTTTTTTCAAATTATTTCGTGCGATTTCACTGGGTGAACGAAAGTTTCGTACTCGCGAAAATTTTGCGTATTTTTTCGCTCAACAGCAAGGTATGACGCTTTGCTTTCCTATATTTTATATGAAATACTGAAGATCTACCGTACGCTGATAACAAGTTACTCTTAGGAACAAAGTAGGAAGGAAAATTTCCAAATGAATTTAATTATTATAATTGTTATTACTAAAGTAGTTGATTTTCTTTAAATTTATTTTATAAATCAGTTTCTTTTTTACACTTTCATATAAAATTCTAATAATTTATTTTACTTTACCATTTAAATTATTTTATTAAAAAGACTAAAAAATATTGGGTAGGAGCTACCTACCCTGCCTACCCTATGTATATGATATATATATATATATAATATATATATATATATATATATATATATATAATAATAATAACATATATATATATATATATATATATATATATATATATATATAATATTCTTTAACTATATATAATATATATATGTATATATACATATGTTTATGTAGTAATAATAATAATAACAATATATATATATCTTATAATATGTGTATAGCCAATATACTCCTCTCTCATATGTAATAACAATAATATGTAATATATATATGTATATAATATAATCATCTTTAATAATAATAATAATACAATATATATATATATGTAATAATAATATAATATTCTCATATAATAATAATAATATATATATGTATATATATAATATATAATAATATATATAATAATAATATGAGACAGATAGAGAGAGAGAGAGAGAGAGAGAGAGAGAGAGAGAGAGAGAGAGAGAGAGAGAGAGAGAGAGTAAACATGAGATTTGATTAATTATATGATTTTAATTTTATTTTATTTAATTTTTATGATATTTTATTTTCTGCAAAATGATTCATATATTTTTAAAAGAAAAAAAAAAAAAAACAACTGTAAATCCTTACATTTCAACCACCTAAAATGCCCACCAAAGCTAACTCACTCCTCAGTTTTTTAATTTCTATTCAAATCTAAAACTGATAATGGGTAAACAGGAAAAAGGGTCGACAAAGCATCAAAGAAATTTCCTGTACAGGATAGGTAGGTAGGATCAGGTTAGGTTAGTTAGTTAGATTGGAAGTTGGGTTAGTTGGGATCTGGATTTTAATACTATAGGTGAGGTTAGGTTATGCAAATTAACTTACGAATTAGGTTAGGATAGGTTGGGTTAAGTTAAGTTAGGTTAAGGAAGTTAAGTTTAGTTAAGTTAAGTTAAGTTAAGTTAAGTTAAGTTAAGTTAAGTTAGAGTTAGGTTTAAAGGTTAAGTTAAGTTGAAGCTTAAGTAAGTGGATAGGTAGGTTAAGTTTTGGTGGGTTCTTTAAAACTCTAAATAGCCATATTTTTTTTTTTTACAAATGTCCACCCATTTTCCTGTCGGCCATTTGGGTATAGGTTCCTTCTTATATAAGAAATGTCAAATGACGTTTTTACTTACTTTCATAATGAGTTTTTTTGTCCTTTCGCTTTGCATATTTAAGTGCATCTTTATCTGATGACAACATACTCCTACATTGTACATTTTTAACACACTTGAAGGATGATGGGTCATGAACTGAGAATCAAATAATACTAAACTGATTGATTGTAATTCGGAATGCATCGATTTCTTGTTTCATATTATCCATATAATTATCGTCTATAATTTGATTTAAGGTTATTTACTAAAGGTTGAAAAGTTAAATATATATATATATATATATATATATATATATACTATATATATATATATATATATATATATATATATATATATATATAACTTTTCTTATATATATATATATATATATATAAATATATATTTGCAAACGTTTTAAAGTTTGGTAAAATCTATACTATATATATATATATATATATATATATATATATATATATATATATATATATATATATATATATGCGTATTAATATATATTATATATATATATATGTAATAATAATAATAATAATATGTATATATATATTAATATATAATATATATGTATATATGTATATATATATATATAATATGTGTATATATTATATATTAATATATATATATTAATATTAATATTATTATATATGTAATATAATATATATATATGTATAATATATTAATAATATAATATAATAATAACAATAATATATAATAAATATAATAATATATATAATAATATATATATATATTAATAATATATATATATAATATAATAATATATAATATTATATAATATAATATATATAATATAATAATAATAATATATAATATAATAATATAAATATTATATATATATATATATAATAATGTATTAATATGTAATATATATAATAATATGTGTAATAATATATAATAATAATAATAATATAATAATATATATATTAAGGGAAGGTAACATCCGCATCCGCATCCGCACATTTTAAAGATCCGTATCCGCATCCGCTTTTGCCCTCTACGGATGTTACGCGAATGTTATTGTCGAATTTGATAAAGAAAATTTTATAATAATAAAAATACTTAAAGAATGAATCTGAAAATGAAAATGAAGTTGAAAACGATTCCAAATCTTACTGTTATCAAAGACGTTTCAACTCGCTGGAATAGTACACTTTATATGATGGAAAGAATGGTATTGCTCAAAAAAAAACTCTTGCTTTGTACGCCAGTTCATATTCCAAAGTTAACATTCTTACTAATGCGGAAAATGACATCATATCACTGCATTAAGCTATTGAACCATAAAGAAATTACCAAAAAAAATCAGCGCCTCTACAGCTTCTGTGTCTCGATGTAATACCATTAATTCAATGCAAGGGAGTTTTTGAACCATCTTCAAATTAAAATGATGACGGTTTAAAAGAATGAAAAGATGTAAGAAAAGCTAATTTAAAAACACTTTTGGTTCTGTAAAATTAATGACCTTCCTTACTGCTACAACTTACTCTCAGATCTTAGTTATAAAACGGTTTTTGTAACAATATTAGAACAAGTTAAATCTTTGTATTGCAGTTGAAAAACTTCAATCCGAAGAGTCTATTAATTCGCCCCACCCATTAAAAGGAAAAAACAAAATCTACAGAATAACACCTTCACAAATAAATGTCAACAGATTCACTGGAATGATTTCACAGTCAAGTAGTGACGAAAAACACCTGGTACCAGATTTAATTACAAATGGTTAAACTATCACCAAGAAAAACGACTAGATACAGATGATGATCCTCCTATCAGTTTGGGTGGAAAGTTAAGCAAAATGTTTACCACGCTTGAGTAAGCTTGCAAGGAAATATGGCCTGTCCTACAACTAGTGTTCCAAGTGACAGAGTATTTATCAATGCTGGGCTAATATATGATGATAAGGGAAACAAACAGACCCTCAGCAGAAAAGGCAGAAAAATTTATGTTTCTTAAGCACAACCTTCCTATATTTGAATTTCGATACTAGTGCAAAAAGTATATAATTCATTGTAAAATCCTCTTTCATTAAGGGCGGAGGTTGGGGAAGGGTTGGTGGGTGCATTTAAGGTGGTCCCGTCCCGCACCCTGGTAACACAATTATCTTAATAGATTGTGGCTAAAACTCAATATACCTATATATATATATATATATATTATATATGCATATATATATATATATATATATATATATATATATATATATATATATGCTCTTTCTTCTCTTCATATATATATATATTAAGAAACATCCACCGTCACATCGCGGATATTAAAATCAAACATCCCGCATCCACGTAAACTAGATAATAAAATCAAACATCCGAAAAAAGTACATCTGCTGCATTCACGAAACTATACAGATAACTACATAGATATATATATATATATATATATATATATATATATATATATATATATATATATATATATATATATATATATATATATATATATATATGTTTCTGATAGAATAACACTTTTATATTCCACGGGAAAACATCGTGTGATACGTCCTTTACATTTCTTCATGTTAGTAAATCACAAATGGAATAAATTTATATTATTTAATTTTATACCTTGGTTTTATTGTTTTTTTTCCAATAGTCTTCCTTCCATAGGTGTTAAGCTATCTTTAGGAATGCCAAGGATCTCTAAACAATATATATATATATATATATATATATATATATAAATATATATACTATATACTTTATATATATATATGCTACCACTCTCTCTATATTGCCATATAGTCAAAGGTAGCGCACCCCAAGGTTACGTGGAGAAGGAAGGGTAGAAAGGTTGAAGAACGCGAAGGCACTTTATTGGACAACAAACAAGAGAACATGGTTGATTCCTCCCCCAGGAAACGTGGTTGATAGAGTGTGAGGCAGGTGCAGCAGAAGGGTCTAAGCGGAACTCCGGAAGTTGGCGCTTACCAAACACGCCATGTGATTACGTACGGCGACGGCCGCGGGAGGTGTTGGGTCTGTCTCAATACCGTGTATGATCCCCTCTGGCACGGATGACTGCCACAACTACGTCCTGGCATCGCTCTCGATGAGTGGGCGAATGGCCTGCACAGTGGATCAATCCGATACGTCATTGCAGTGCATATCGGGTCCCTGGATGGTCCGTGGAGGTTTGCCAGCTGTCCGGATCCGACGTTTCGGATATTCCTGAAATGTTCGGTAGGTTGAGGTCCGGACTATATGCCCAGCCACTCCCTTGCAATTTGAACCGTCCTAAGGTAGTCGTTCACATATTGGGCCTTGCCCTGTGTGGTCTTGCATTGTCATGCATTAGGATAAAGGTCACGATGCGGGGCATATGGCACACTTGCTGGTTCTGAGGATGTCTGTGATACCTTACGGCTGTAGAGTGCCTCCATCGAAGAGTCTGCTCCATCGGAGCCCTGATAAAGATGCCTCCCCATGACAGTGACCAACCGCTCTCCAAAAGGATTCGACACCTCTGCCAGCACTGCCCGAACCTCTCCATCGGCATCACGACATAGCCAAAAACTCACTGGATTGAACCGAAACACTCAGACTGCGCGGCAGTAAAGAGCACCTTTGCCCAATCGTCAACCGTCTAATGGATGTGTTCTCGGGCAAATACCAGTCACGCCTTCGATGTGCCGTGGTGTGCGGTGGACCTGGCAAGCCTCCGGGGCGGTAATTATGTTCCGCAAAGCGTCGACGCACTGTATTATCACTCACACTGGTGCCATGTACCTCCGCCAGCTGTATCTGCAGATGTCGTGACGTTGTGTGGCGCTCTCACGCAGACGTATAAATCGGTCTTCCACGGGTGTCGTGGCCCTGTTCCCGTTGGCTCGCCGGCGATCATGTCAGGGTTTCCCTGGTACCACGTTGGACCCACCCGTGCAATCAGTGCCACCACGCAGACCGTCGACCAAGTGCCCCGATACCTACGTGTCTTTCGGCGTGGGTGTTTATTGCTCTGCAAGCACTTATCTCTTGACAGTTGACGCGCTATCTTCTCCATGGTAATCAGTCGCTTCATACGTGAATGATCCCTCGCTCGATTATACCCCCGACATAACCTACTCCCACCTCTCCCAGGTCTAGTTACGTGGTTTATGTTTTCCTAAATTTATCGCGATGACGGCTACTACAGCGAATTCTCTGCGGGGTGGTTATATAGTTACACTAGTGCTGTCAATCTGTATTGGTGTGGGCTTTCGCATGGGGTTAGGGACCTTCCTGTTCCTGCAGTGATATTTAACCTAGTGGTGCGTTATTTTTGACTAGTATATATATATATATATATATATATATATATATATATATATATATATATACTCTCTCTCTCTCTCTATATCATATATCTATATATAATATATATATATATATATATATATATATATATATATATATATATATATGCTATATACATATATTACGAAACAAAGCATAAGGACGTATTTCACATTAAATTTTCCCACTCAGTTTCCCCATTGTAGCATTGAAGGGGGGGGGGAGGCGGTGTAAGATGTAATGTGAAATAGTATTAATTTGATCGTTTTTTCCTAGGTCATCCAAGACTGAGGATTTTGATTTAAAACATTTTCCCCACCTGTTCCTGATGGGAATACCACTTATATATTCCAGCACGGGAAAACATCGTGTGAAATACGTCCTTTGCATTTCTTCCTATTGTAAATCACAAATAAGATAAATTTATATTATTTAATTTTTATACCTTTTGTTTTATGTGGGGTTACTGCAATAGTCTTCCTTCCCTGAGGTGTTAAGCTATCTTTGGGAATGCCAAGGATCTCAAAAACTTCGTTAAGATCTTTGGCATACTGAATTTTCAATATGGCTTCTTCGGATACCTTTGGAAAAGTAAATTACTCACCAATGTGTTCAAATATATATTAGTATTAATTTTTTTTACACGCTACCACCACTCAAGGGCAATGCCCTCTTTAAGGAGGGGTTGAAATATAAAAGGAAAGAAAGTCCAACCCACCAGAGCCCAAACCTAATGCAAATTCCTCAGGTTAGCGCAGACGTGAGCTATAAAGAGAGAAAGATCAAATACAGCGGGGAAAACAAATGATGGCAAAGAGTTCCTAGAAACATTGGTAGCTGGAAAGAAGAAAGCACCACATCGGGTAACCCTTGAGTTTCCAATATGCATACATAATTGAAAGAAAGCACCACTTGTGCTACGGGGACGAAGCAATAGAGGA
>JABUQX010126602.1:0-15000 GCA_015478945.1 Trachelipus rathkii | reverse complement strand
CATGTTGCTACTTTCCAGTTTCTTCCTGAACCTTTATCCTTAGTCTTTTTTCCAGAATTATTTCTTATATTTTACTTGCTGCTGACAGAAATACTATTCCTCTATATTTCGCACATTCTCTTCTGCCTTCTTTCTTAATTTATGTGTTGGGAAAATAATTACTATCCTCCAGTCTTTTGGAATTTTCCCCTCATTCCAAGCGTTGTTGATAATTTTTATAAACAAGGTGGTTATTCTTTCTCCAGTGTTAAATAATTCTTTACTCAGATTTCTGGTGCCCTTCATATCCACAGTCAGTTTTTCTCCTATTTTAATCTCATGTATAGTATTTACTTCTTCTCTTCGCGTCCTCTGCATGGTTTCTTGGGTTTGTGTATTCTCTTCTACTTTCCTCCGTTCTAGCCTTCATCCATTTTCTATATTCTTTGTTTTTATGCTTCTCGGCATTTTTAACCTCCTCATTTCACCATGCCGTCCTCTTTTTGTTCCCTTCCCCAAATTTCTTCTTCCCTAACACCTCTTTCGTAACCCATTTCACTTCTTTCCTAACTCTCCTCCAGGGATTCTAGTTCCTCGGTTTCTCTCTCATATTCCAATGAGATTTTTTTTTTATTGAACTCTTCCATTACTTTCTTTGCTCTCTTTTGTCATTTCCACCTCAACTTGCCCAACACCTTTCTGTTTTCGGAATCCAAAGAGATCTTTGGGAAGCTTTTCACATCCTCGAAAACCTTATCTTTTGTCAGCATCATGTTTATCTTCGACCTCTCCACATCTTCCTTCCTTTGTGCTCCACCTATTATACTATGTCCATTTTATGCTTTCCTGATGCTCAAAGAAAGTGCTTATAATAGCCATGTTATTTCTCATTGCAAAATCACTTGGATGTTCTCCTACGTTACTCTCTCCCATCCTAAATGCTCCATGTACAACTCCTCTCCGTCTTTGCGTGTTCCGACATGGACATTCACGTCTCCCATGATTATCATCTTCTCTCTTCTTACTTTATTGAACGTCTATTGAAGCTAATTTCTAAAATTTGTCTTTTCCTCTACGGACCTGTCCTGATGTCTTGCATATACGTGGATTATGCTCAGTGTTTCTCCCTTTATTTTTAGTGTCACAATCATTATCCGTTGGTCTTTCCGCAATGTCTCCATCACACTTTTATATAACTCTAGTTTCAACAATCGCCACACAGTGTCTTCTTTCGTCATCCCTACCCTTGAAAATCATTACATAATCCTTGTTGAGTCCTCTGATTCCCTCTCCTGGGTACCTTACCACGCAGACCAAAAACGCATCCAAGTTCCTCCCCTCCATCAAGTCCATAGCCTCCTCCTCCTCCTTTGTAGAAAAGCTACTTGCATTAATGGTTGGAATTCGACACTATTTCCTTTTCCGTAACCTTTTATCTCTCCAATTCATCAATGTCTGGTACTTTCCTGTCCGAGACATAACATTTGTTACTAGAGCAATAGCTTTTTTACGTTGTGAGCTTGCTATTCCCATCACAACAACATCCCTTTTGAGAAGGTTCTGGTATTGGTCTGCGAAGGGATTACTCCTCAGCATTTTTCTAAACCTCTCTCCCGAGGACGCGATCGATGGCGATCAAGAAACTTCACACGCACTATATATATATATATATTATATAAATATATATATATATATATAAATAGATATTAATATATATACCTAGATATATTATATATATATATATATATATATATATATATATATATATATATATATTATTAACAGATAGACACCACCGCTTACGGAGAGAGTGTAATCAATTAACGTCCGAGCATGACGAAACCAAGCCCAAGAAGAGAATAGCTCACATTCTCCCACAGACCACTTTCTTATCGGCATCTTATCTTACCCACCCGAACCTAGGACCCTCTCTTTGCTTGGCGAGTGCTTTACCACTGAGCAATCAGGCGTTTTTGCATATATAAATATAAAATACACAAAAAAATATAACATTTAGATCTTAAATCAATAACAGTACGATACATACATACATACATCACATACATATCATACATACATCACATACATACATACATACATACATACATACATACATACATACATACATACATACATCATAAATAAATATATATATATATATATATATATATATATACAATACAGATTATATATATATAATTATTATAATATATACTATATATTATATATATATATATATATAATATATATAGCCTATATTAGAATATTATATATATATATATATATAATATATATATATATATATATAATATATATATAATATATATATTATATATATATATATAATGTATATATATATATATGTACTAAAGTATAGTACTATATAAAATAATGCTTTTATAATTTTTATTGGCGCCGTATTTTAAGAGATCCACCTATGATTTATAGCAAATAACAAATAGTTTTGGAAACTTCATACGTGCCTCGTATGATTTTCTTTATTAATTATGTCTAATGACTATTTTAACATTGAAACAACGATTAGATATTTCGACTGTTCAACAATTAATTGTTTTTAAAATACTTTCAATTTTTAATTACCATTACAATATCAATTTATGAACCGAGAGAGCGTCTAAATATGTTGGCTCTCTATCACATTTTTCTAACTGACAAATTTCCATGCACTCCCTTAGCCACAGCGTCACCTCGGTTGAAACTTGAAATACAAAAAAAGAATGAATAACAGTTATTTCGCATACAGACTTAACAAGGTTTCTTACAGCGGTGTACCAAAATTGGTAGCACTATCATATAATCCTTTATTAAATGTATACAATGTAACGATACGGTTACATACTATATATATATAATATAATATATACTATTATATATATATATAATATATATATAATATATAATATATATATATATATATATATATATATATATATATAAAATATATATTATATATATATATAATATATAATATATATATATATAGATATATATTATATATAATATATATATAAATATATATATATATATATATATATATATACTATAATAATATATAGATTTTATATATAAGGCCTATATATATATATATATAATATATATATATATATATTATTAATATATAGATATGATAATATATATATATATAGATTTTATGTAATATATTAATATATATATTATAGTAATATATATATATATATATATAATATATATATATAAAATATATATATATATATAGTATTATTTATATATTATATTATATAACTATATATATATAATATAGTATATATATATAATATTATATATATATATATAAATAGTATATATATATAAATATATATATATAAATATATATAATGTATAACATTACCATCATTAACAAGTATTATCATCAATAACACTATTATCCAATAACATTATTATATCAATAAAGCTAATTAATAATTATAACAGTATTACCATCATAACACAAGCGACGATTATCGCGACTAACCATTAAAAATAATACTATTTAATAAACAAGATCCCTATTACCACTATTATTCATTAACCACTAATACCAGTCTATTATTACTAATGCTTAGCACGTATGTATCGACACACACACACACACACACACACACAACGACACACATATATAATATATATATATATAATATATATATTATAAACTAATATTATATATATAATTTATAGATATATATATATAAGATATAGATATACCATATACACATTATATTTTATATTATGATTATTATTAGATTATATATTATTATTATTATTATTTATATTATTAGATATTATTATTGATTATTATTATTATTATTTATATTCATATTATAATATATATTAATTAATTATTATCATTATCATTATCATTATACATTCATCATTATTCATTATTCATTTATCATTTATCATTATCATTATCATTATTCATTATCATTATCTATTATTGATTTAGTTATTATTATTTATCATATATTAATTTTTATCTTTTATCATTATTATTATTCATTATGATTATTATTATTATATTATTATTATTATTATTATATTATTATTATTATTATTATTATATATTATATTATTATTATTAGTTATTATTATTAATTATATTATTATTATTATCTATTATTATTATTATTAGTAAACTTCATCTTTATTTTTATTAGTCTTGAATAATTAGCATTTTCAATTCATATTTTCTATTATTATTATTGATTATTATTATTATTGATTATTATTATTATTATTATTATTATTATTAATATTATATAGTATTTATTATTATTATTATATTATTATTATTATTATTATTATTATTAATTATTATTTTATATTATTATATTATTATTATATTATTATTATTATTTATTATTATCTATTGATTATATTATTATTATTCATATTATTATATATTATACAGATAATATATATATATAAATAGATATTATATATATATATATATATATATAGAATATATATTATAATATATTAATATATATTATATATATATATAAATATATATATATATATACAATAATAGATTATATATATATTATACTATTATTATATAGAATATATTATATATAGTATATATTATATATATATATATAGTATATATATATAATATATATATATATATAATATCATATATATTTAATATATATATATATATATATCTAATATAAATATTTATATATTATATATATAAATATATATTATAATATATATAACGGTTTATATACAAATAAATATATATATTATATATATATATATATAATATATACTATATATATATACTATATATATATATATATATATATATATAGATATATATATATATATATATATATAACATTATATATATATATATATAACTATTATATATTATATAAAGATATAAATATATATATATATATATAATATATAGTATATATATATATTATTATATATATATTATATATTATAGTCTGATCCGGTTTCCAGCTTAATAAATTTTTGGATCCGTATGCCTCTAGATATAGAAATAATTTATTATCTATTATTTTATTATTATATTATTATTTATTATTATTATTATTATTATTATTTTATATTATAGTATATATATTATTATTAATATAATTAATAATTATAATTATTAATTATAATTATTATTATTATTATATTATATATTATTATTATTATATTATTGTATTATTATATTATTATATTTATTATAATTAGTTATTTATTATTATTATTATTTTATTATTATTATTATTATTATTATTAATTATTATTATATATCAATATTATATTATTATATTATATTATATTATTAGCATTTTATATTATTATTATTATTATATTATTTAATATTATTATTATTATATTATTATATTAGTTATTATTATTATTATTAGTATTGTTATTATATGAGTACGTTTCTGTTTGTATTTGGGTAAGTTAAAAGTTCGATAGAAGTTGTGACAAACCGTTATGCTCCTAGGCAAACTTCTTCAACTAAAGCATATTAAATAAAACAACAAGAAAATAATAATTTTGTAAATATTAATAAAATTTTTTGTCTACTGTGTGATTCACTAGATTTTTAATTGTATTTTATATATATTAATATATATATATATATAATATATATTATATATAATAATAGTATATATATATATATATTATATATATATTATATAATATATATAATATATAATAATATTATTATATATATTTATAATATTATATATATATATATATATTATATAATATATATATATATATATATATAAAATATATATATATATAGATATATATATAGTATATATATTATATAAATATATATACATATATATATATATATATATATATATATATATATATATATATATATATATGATATGTAAATATATATATATAATATTATATATATATATATATATATAAATATTAAGTAGCATTTGATGATTTATATTATTATATTATGTTATATAGATATTATATATAGCATGTATTGTGATTATTATATCTATAATTATTTATATTATATATTATATATTTTTATATATAATGTTTATTATATATTACTATAAATACTAATTATTAAATATAAAATTTATTTATTAATATAATTCAATAATGAAAAATAAATATTCTTATATAAGAAATTATAATATAATATATATATTATAATAATATATATATTCATATTATGAATGATATATAAAATTCCTTCCATTAATTTTTTAAGTTTATATATTAATACATAGATATAGTTATTATTATATATATTTATATTAAATTATATTTTATATATATAAATATATATATATTATTATTATTATGAGTAAATAAATATAATTATATATATAATTATTTTATATATATATATATAAATATATTATATATTATATAATCTAATATTATATTAATTTATTTAAATATTATATATTAAATTTATATATATTATATATGAATTAGATATTATTATTTAAATATAATATATATATATTTAATAATTATTTATATTATGTTAATAGTAATATTACTAATATTTTATATGTAAAAGTTATATATAAAATATTATATTATATAATTATTATTAATATATTATATATAAATATTTATTTATTAAATATAGTATATAAATTTATTATATTATGAATATGAAGATATAATAGCAGTCCGATGAGGTATTAATAAATGACAATTCATAATATATATATATATATTAATAGTTATTTATATTTTTTTTATATATATAATTACAGTATATATATATATATTTTAGATATAGATATTATTGATTATTATTTTTATTTATATATTAGAATAATATATATATTAATATATATATATAATTTATAATTATATATTATTATTTAATTGTATATAATAATATATATATATATATATTTATATTAGTAATAATATTATTTAAAAAATATATATATATATATAATATATAATATATATATCTTTACGAGAAGATATACACAATACAGCATGCTTTTTCTAATCTATACTTTATAAAAACTAAGTCCTTCATGTAACATGGATCTTGTTTGATGTAGTTATATACTCTCTTGTCATTCTATACTGTTTCATTAATGAAAATTATAAAGTTATAATACAGTTCTATATTGAAACAAGATCAAAAATAGAATGACGTTGATATATATATAATGACCTGATATATAATATTATATAATATATATATTATATTTATATGATAATATAGAATATATAATATAATATATTTAATATTTATATAAATATATAATATAATAAATAATATATATATATAGTAGATATATATATAATATATATATTAAATTATTTAACCTAAAAATATTATTTATAATTATATATTAATATTTAATAATTATATATATATATAATATTATATAATTAATAATATATATAATATTAATATATTAATAATTAATATAATATTATATATATAATTAAGTAATATATATTAATTATTATAAATATATATATTATATTATATTATATATATATTATATGTATTAATATATATTAATATAAATATAATATAATTATATAATATATTATAGATAATATTAATATATTTATATTATAAGAATATATATAATATAATATAATATTTATTATTATTATAGTATATATTTAGTTATATAATATATATATATATTGTAATAATATAATTAATATATATATTATTTATATATATATATAGAGTATTTAAATATATCTATATATATATATATAGTTTAACTGCGAGTTAAACATATCGAATGCTTTCAAAAGAGTTTTTTACAATCCTTCTTCTATTTCTAAAAAATGTCTCCCTCTCGCTGTAACCATTTCTCTGGTTTCCTTTCTGGTCGTACAGCAGCAACTATTATTGTAAGAGGCATTCGTTCAACCAGTAATTTGATTTATAGTGGTGTTCCTCAAGGTTGTTTTAGCTCCGACTCTCTTTCTGATTTTGGTTAATGATAATTATTTTTTTCACCCTACCCGAAAAAATAAATGTCTGCCTAACTTCTAAAATCAAGAAGTAAACTAATGCTGACGATTCCACTAATTGGCTAATGCTTGGATGATGATCTTGGAGCAACTGATATCTAATCTTTAGTGTGTTCCTAATTAGGGGGGAGAAAAGAGGGTGATTTTGCATTGCCTCAAAGCCTTAGTTCTATCATCTATCTACTCGATAAAATCTTCCACATAATTACAACTATAGACCTCGAAAACACACAACTCAACAACATATAACTTAAGGTATCTCGGCATTAATTAATTTGTGATCATTCTTAGAAAGTTCCCATTATTTTTCCCAACTGACAAGTTTCTGAATAATTGGGTGTTCTAAGATTCAAAGCTTTCTCCCACTTCCTAACATTCTAAGATTCAGAACTTCCTTACACTTTCTCACATTCTAACATACAGAACTTCCTCACAGCACGCCAGTTATTTTCACTTGTTTTTATTTGCTTTACTAGTTTTATTTATCTGTAGTAATTCAATAAATACAACTCTTAGTGAAAAAGTGGGATCAACGGTTTATGAGATATCAAGTCATCCGTTTTCGCCAATTCACTAAATTGCCTTTCGAGTTGCTGCTTCACTCCCCTTAAACTAACGTCATTACAATGGACTTCTGCTCTTCTGAACTCCGCAGTCTCATATATCGTCCTTTGAAGAGAACTTGGTTAACTTGCCGCACAGATTCATCCTTTCTCGACAGAGATAACCAATCAGATAGTTTTTACGTGTGCTCTAATGATAATTTCTAGAACACACTTAATTCCATCTCCGATTTTCCTCATTTCTGCACTCTCAAACGCAGTTTATCGGTTCGTGTCAGCCTTTCATTTTATTACGTTTTCGGTTTTCCTCAATTTAGGTGAATTTCATGTAGACATGTGTCTCCATCACACCCCTACACCACACACACACACACACACACACACACACACACACTCACACACACACACAGACAAACGCATCACACACGACTACATAGTATGTAGCATATATATGATCCATTATGTATCCTATGATAACTCAGTTTATATAAAAATTTACAGAGAGAATGAATAGTTATAAAATTAATAAAGGTATATTATAATAACCAGATAAATTAAATTATATTATTATATATAATAATAGATATATTAATTATATATATATTATATATTAATATTATAATGTATTAAATATATAGTATATTAATATTAAAAATAGATATAATATTATATATTAATAATATATATATCATATACTATATATATATAATATAATATATATATATATATTACTTCATAATGTTAATTATTAACTAATAATTAAATATAAATACATACTATATATATAAGAAAAATTAATACACTATAGTATATTAATATTTAAATAATAATATAGATTACACCCTATATATAAATATATATAACGTAATTATAATAATATATATACTAATATATATTATAAATTAAACTATTAATTATAGATTATAGATTATATTATAATTATAGATATATTGTATAATTAATTCCATATAATATATAGAGATATATATATTATATTAAATATATATATATATGTGATTATATATTTTAGAATTTAATATAGGATAATAGATAGATAATATTAACTAAATACTTATTAATATATATATTAAAGTAAGATATATTTTAATACTGATATAGATAATTAATATATCATTATATATATATTATAGATATATATTATATAGTATAGATTATATTATATATATAATATATATATATATAATATATAATATTATTAATAATTATATAATTATATTATATATATAACTTACTATATAATGATATTATGATAAGATATTATATATAAATTATAAATTATTATATTAAATATATAATATATTAATGTTCGACAGCAAACCTGGTACTGTGATCTCACTGCTTATCTAATTTCTATCCTCAATTTTCAGTCAAAGGAAGCTGTTGTGCTTTTGTCCGCAATGATGCTGTTTGTTCTCGCATCCTTAATTTGGAGTCTCTCGAATTTTCAACCTTATGGCTAGTTTGATATATTATACTGTCAACTATAATACTACTTAAAATATCTATATTAATCATTATTGTGAAATAATTATCGTTAATTACTTACTATATTATCTGTTTACTTTACATCCGATGCTTAATACCTTTTGTTAATATACTTTATATTAATATAATCGAAAGAAATATCCTGATAGTCATAAAATATATAATCTGTATATCTGTAAACTCGACACATTATCCTAAATTCTTCGACTACTAAACTCTAAGTTAGAACATATTCTCTCTTCTACAAACTTTCACAGGGAATCGTCATACTTGTAGTGATTCAACGATAATATAATATATTCCCAATAATAATAAAAAAACCCCATACACATAACTAGTATTCACTACTATTAATTTTATCTATCCTAATGATACTTTCATTCTAAGTCTCAAGATATATGTTGGTGAACTTGATTATAACTTTTTTGTCCAGCTTGGCCTCGACAGTTGTTGCATCTCTTAATACTTTTGTTTCCTATGCTTCGTTCTGGGATAATAAGATGAACCTAACATTCAGAGTCTTATAGAATTGTTAGGTTCACAATATGTGTTTATGATAAAAGTCTTAATAATATCTTAGGAACCTTTACCTTTATTACGTAATATTAACTCCTTAAATAGTAAACCATTTCCAATTTACTTTCCGTATTCTATGAGGATTTCTTTTCGTCTATTTCTTTCTCGTTTAACTCTCTGAAGTTCTCTTCGATCATCTTTTCACTATCTACCGATATATTTATATGTCCTATATTAGGCTCTTCAAGTTTATCACTGTAAGTATTATTATCCAAGGTTGAAAGAAATCTCACCTCTTTACAGATACGATGGCAACGTTGTTGGCACTACTGTGAATGCCAAATAAAGCATAGATTACGATACTTGCAACGGTCATAGCTTTACTAATATTTCCCACGAATAATAGATTAACTATTTCTTTACAGTGAAGAAGGAGTGTTCCTCGTAAATAGTTGCAGAATTATCGTACACTTTACAGTATCTTGAATCTTCAAACATGCCCCTCTACTTTCTTTCCCCCTTCTTTCCTCAAATTGTACTTAGCTTACTTCATTAACTCATACAATAAACTATCTACTATTTATAATCAATACATCTCTTATCATTCTCTTTTCTCTGGTTACTCTTTCCTTATCCTACTTTCTCCATCTATCCTCCATTCTACTTCAATTTCTTTTTCATTCTCATCTCATCTTTTATATTTGAGAATCACCCAAGTATGATATATCTCAAACATTAATGCATGAGAAAAAATCATTTAATTGAAAAACATATCAAATATTCTATAATAATAATATTAAATCTTATCTACATAGAATCTATTACTACTTTATACAACAATCAATATACTCATATCAGTATAGAAATATCATTAGCAACAAAATCATATAGTTTGATTTACATTAACATTATCTCTATTTTCTCATTAATTTTACTGTATTACTTATTTTATCTTTATATTCTATTTATTTTGGTTTTAATACAGTCAATATCTCTTCTGGATAGTACGACTCATCATTGATATATCCTTTTCTTATGCCCGTGACTCTTCTGTCTTATAATACATTGACTCTTCTCATCTGAAATAATTCATCACCAATCTCTATTATAGAAATGTCCTTGTTATATGATACGTCATTTTAATGTGTTCATCTTCTCTTAACACGCAATCTAACAGAACTAATGATTGCTTTTCTCTGTGATTCTGTTATCCCAAATCTGGTTACAAAATAATGTATATCCTCGTGTCGTAAATCTTTAAATATCCTCATAATACTCCATTTTTCTCAATATTTAATTTTTAAACTAATATACCTTTCATTGATAGGTCTTCTTTCTATTATTTCATCACCTACCCACTCCTATGCTGACAACTCCACAACTCCACAACTCCACCCTTCATTACTCATTTCATTTTAATAGACGTTCCTACCAAGAGCAATTAGCTCATTCTAGAGAGGCATCCTTGAAGAAACTGACCTCTGATTTTCTAGGATTTATCTTAAATCGGTGAATGCAATAATAGTAATATGGTGGTTTTTAATACCTCAAAAAATCAATTCCTTTTTATCTTTAACAACTCGATCTATAACAACATCTTCAGTAAAAAGACACTAGACAATTCAAACTATACCACCCTATGGTATTCTTGGTGTATCTTTTTCTCTTGATCTTAATTAGAAGGATCAGTTGGTGACTTCTGTTTCTAAACAAACTTCTAAGTGGTTGAGAAGAAGCAAATTCAGAGGCCCCTTCAGAATCTCTTCATCCACCCCGGTTGCTTGCTTGCTCTTCATAGGGGGTGTCATTCGTCCCTGTATGCCTGTATGGAGTTTGTTTCACACGCGCACACACACACACACACAAACACACACACACACCTGCACATCACACATAGATTAAATACTAAGTTATATAATATATAATATATATATATTATAATTTTTATATATTATTATTATAAAATTATATATATATATAATCATATATATATATAAAACTATTATATATTATAATATTATTAATATATAATAATATTATATTATTTAAATTAATATTATTATTATATTTTTTAAGTTGGTTATAATTTATAATTAATATATAATATTAGGTATTAATATAGTATTAATTATTTATATATTTATATATTCATATTAATTTATATTATATTAATATTATTTATTATATTTAATATATTTTATAAATAATTATTATTTAATTAATATTATTATATATAATAGTATATTATTAATATATTTATATATATATATATTATATTATATATAATCATTTATTAATTATATATATATAATAATATATTAAATATATTATTAGTATATATATATATATATATATATATTATATAACATATATTAAAAAGAATATATATTATATTATATATAATAATATATTATATCTATATATATATTATTATTTTATCTATAGTGTTATAGTTTACTTATATATATATATATAATTTCACCCCTAGCTAAAATATTAATATATAGATATTACTTATAAATCACATAATTTAGTAATATATATATATTATATATATAATATATATATATATATATGTTAATATATAAGACTTATCTATATTTTAAATTTAAAACTTATCAGTGCTTCTTTAATTCGTTAAATTCTAACAAAAAATAATTAATATAGGTCCTCTGTCGCCTCATGTGTTTACGAAGATTTATTTATCAATGCCTTTGCAATGGAAATTAAATAAATTGTAAGTTACTTTATACTAACAATGAAATTATTATATAACTTTCATATCACGTGTCGAAATTGAGAAATTGATTCACAAAGTAGATGAATATTCTATACAAATTTAGTGAGAGAAAGGCACATATATTATTCTTTCACCTTCTCTTACATGCTATGTCTTGAATAAATGTTTCATTTACTTCAGGATGCTTTATTTTTGAAAATTTTGTTTAACAAAATCCTAAAAGATGAAGTACGGATTAAAGGTCGAATAAGAATAACTCACCATTTACGATCGTTTTCCTCACTGCTACAATAGTGTTTTTTTAATTGAGCACGAAAATTACTCTAATATTGTAAAAAAAAACAAATTTATAGGTGAAGAGAGTGGAGTTTCGTATAACAATAATGGATATTTAGTATCAATTTAATATATATTAATACTTTAGTTAGTGTATGTGAAGCATAATAATATGTAATGCAATAGTAGTTAATAATTAATTAGTAATACAGTATGCCGTTTATTATACTTTAAACTGATACTGAAACTTACTTGTATTATTGTATGATCTAACATAATTGGCAAACTTCAATCTTTATTGCTTATGTAAAATAAAACTTCTAATAAGTTTGGAAAATATCAATAATATATTAGAAAATATACTTTTCCCCGGTTATAAATGTAGGATATATATAATAACTAATAATATTATATATTTTATATTAATTTTAATTTATTTATATAATTTATAATATTTCATTTTCAATATTATCTTACCACCACTCAAACCCTCCAACGGGGCAAAGAGCCCTATTTCAATAGAGGTGTTGCTTGACACTCATAAAGTTATCATACCCTAGGCAAATTACGTGTAATTGAGCACAGACGAAGGCTATAAAGGAGGAGATTGAAATTCAGCAGGGAACACAGAAGATGTGAAGAGAATTCCAAGAACAGTATTTATTGATAGCAATAGAAAATAAGATTTCACCAATCGAATCCAGCCTGTTAATGTACCAATAGATCACACAATATAACTCGTTCGCAGTAAGCTACTAAGCCCTACTCTGTGTATATCAATAGCTGCTCGTATAAAATAGTGTGGTAATGTTAGTAACGTTTATATATGTAATAGGATAAGTTCTCTGGAATATCTGCAGCTGTGAAAATATGTAACCTAATATATAGAAAGATAAGATAAAGCACCTAATATTACAAATCACTTCCTCAAAGAAATAGTTATCAAGTGAACTAGAAAAGTACTATGACAGATATAGTCTTATTTGGCTTTGATATACTCGACCCTGAGTCCAAAAAGCCGTGTGTGAAACCCAGATGCCCCCCCAGATAATTATGAGGAACATACTCCATACAAGAGGACTATATGCGAATGAGAACCCTGATTAGCATAAGTAGTAAATGAGAATGAGGAAATATAAATTTCGACCAGTCTAAACAGTAAATTCCCAGTTTTCTTTGGAATAAACCTCTAACTCATAGCAACGTTTGATTTGTAGTTTTTCAAATACATTCTTTTGTTTTTATGTAAATGGCCAAAGGATGTTTATTATTATCACTAGAGAACTAAGAGAACCGATTTAATAAACATATATAGGAAAAGCTTTAAAAATATAGTATGGTTTTAGAGAGGTATTTTACATAAAGTTGAGTTTTAATATAAAATTAGAT
>JABUQX010126601.1:32500-40126 GCA_015478945.1 Trachelipus rathkii | reverse complement strand
AGCACGGCGCAGGGAAGTAGACGAAAGAGGAAGGTGAAGAAAGAATAATAAAATAATATATAATAATACTATAAATATATATATATATATAGTATATATATATATATATATATAAATATATAATATTATAGTAGGTGTTAAATATATATATACAGTTGTGTATATATATATATATAATATAGTATAATATATATATATATATATATATATATATAATATATATATATGAGTTATATATATACTAATTGTAGTATAGTATGATATGGCGGATGCCAGTCGGTTAGAGGAAGCCAGAGAACCATGGCACAAATTTACCGGATGGCTGATTAATGGCGCGAACGAGAAGGGCAATTCCCAGTCAAGGGCGCGGACGCGGTATGCCGGTGCCTCGTGACGAAGATCGAACTTTTGTTGCGAGCTAATACTTCGATTTTCAGTCGCTCAGCGGTCGTCTGGGACCAGCGCTCCCATCTTTAACCCCGAGACACGCCCAAGAAAATCCCTCCAACTTCCCTGACGACCAGTAGCCAAAGAACCTAATTCACCTCCTTTCCACAGCTGGTACCCTCCCCCAACCAATGCCCTACTGGGCCGTTGGCCACTATAACTACTGGCTTCGTCGTCTACTGTGCACAATAACCTGTCGCCGCTACCCAGCAATAACAGTAAAACATTGTTGCCCGTAACAACAGTAGTAATAACAGTAGGGTCTTGACGGTAGGTTAGTGCGAAAGGGAAAAAAATAATAATAATAATTTAATTGTTCACCTATTTTTCCTAATTCCCTCAGTATTATAAATTATTATTTTATTATATTATTATTATTATTATTATTATTATTTTATTATATGTGGGGTTATGACACATGTAAGTGAACGCAGATAGGATCAAATTATATATTTTATTAATTTTTATTATAATATTTTTATTTTAATTATTATTATTATTATTATTATTAATTATTATTATATTATTAGTTATTGTCTTAATTAATTTTTGTAACAAGTCATTACAACTCCAGGTACATATGATAGATTATATTATATATATATATATATACGTATATTATCTTATATATATATATATACATATATAATATATATATATATATATTATATAATACTAATATATATATATATATATTATATAAATATATATAATATAAATATAGCTATTATTTACATATGTGAAATGTTTGATAGTAACAAATCTTAAAAATAATCCTTGGTCACAATTCGATTCGTAAATCTTAATTAAAAGTTCAAATTCAAACTTGTATGAACGAGCATCCTTTTAACTTTTCTTGTTTGTTGTGGTGAAAAGACTTGAGAGAAGGAGAGAGTGAAATTGAAAAGTGAGTTTGATTAATGAGTTTTCACTTATGTGTAATTTTTGTTTAAACCCGTTTTATTTTCTGACTATGTCATGTTGTCTCCATTCTAGTTCATGATTTCAGACAGAGGTTTCATTAATGATAAATGTTGAAATAATAAGAATTTTTAGTTATGAAAATTTTAAATTTTAAGTCTAAATGGGATTATATATTATATTACATTTAAATATTTAAATATACATTTAATAAATTATAATTTACTGGATTGGAATCAGGTCAGTCTAATTTCCTTTCGTCGTGGTAATTGGAGATTTCATTCTGCCAGCTGTTGTTATTCCAATGTATTCTAAAAATTTTTAGATTTGTAACTTTGTAGGGTCTGTACAGTATTAATCTGGGTTCCCAGTAAATAACTAAAACTATCCATCGATCCATCAGCCGTCCCTTGGCTTCCCAGGACTGGGGGTGGGGTGCCCAAACGTGCACCAAAATTATAATAGTTATGAGGAAAAAAATGACTTAAGTCGAAGAAGAAAGCCCCACCATAACTTCCCCTCACCCTTAAATGCGAGAACGTCATGGCCAAAATCCTCCTTAACGGTTCACCCACCTTGACAGTCCTCCACTATCTCATCTCGATAATGTCGGGGGTTCACCCCCTGGGACAGGCCCACAAAACCAGGCCATTCGTTCCTATTATGCACAATTCTTTTTGCATGTGCTAGATTCATATTTCTTTCCTTCAGACACTCTCTAACTGACTAGATTCAACTTTCTCTTAGTCTCCCAGCCGGTCGATTCCCAACACGCTAACCACTGTACACCCGCTTAACTAACCGACTATCATCCATCCTTTTCATATGACCAAACCACCTCAATACACACTCGTTTACTTTCTCATTCAGGCCTTTCGCCACACCACACAACACCCTAATGCTTTCATTCCTCATTTTATAAATTTTTCTCACACTTAACTTATCGCTTCGTCATTTCACTATTCACATTCTTACTTCTTACCTTAGCACCCCCACAACTTCTCTTGCATTGCTAGCAAACGCTTCCTTCATTTGCATCCAGATTTGCTCTGTATCAACATGTTACCATTCATTTGACTTCTCTACAAGTGTACTAACATACTTTTTCTTATAACCTGTTCACCTAACCTCTCACTCTTAATTCTACCCCTTCCTTTTTTCCTTCCTATCCATCCAATCTCCCATAATCTTAACTTGCATAAAACAACATAATGATCTGATATTCCAATCCCCCAACCCTCTCACTAATTTATCATCCTCCGCTTACTTCAAAATCTTCATCAACATAAAATCAATTATATTCTTCACTTGAACACCATCTCTTCCCCTACTCATCCTGGGTTACTTATGGATAATCTTATTTTCGAAAAATGTATTACTTACACATTTCTCTTACAGCACAAAAATCAATCACCTTCCTATCATTTTCATTCTCTTTTGCTACCCCTTTTGTAATCCTATCACTCTTTTGATCATTCTTTCTCCTAACATTCCGCGTACCCAAACGTTTCATGCAGTTTCGCCGATAGATACAGTCTCTTTCGGCGTTCACTACTAGCTCAGAGGCATGCATGAGCATTCCAAGAGCATTAATACGTGATAGCGGGGTCTATAACTCAAGCTACCACAACCCTTTTTATCGCTTGCTACGAAACGCTGGATATGCATGAACTAAATAAACTATAAAATATTACAGTTGTTGTGACTGAGAATCGATGCTAAAATGAGATTGAATCTTCTAACTACGTATCTGGGAGGGTGCTTGAAAGTAATTTCCAAGACATTAGAGTCTTATATTTAAATAAATTTTTTTATTAAATGTTATTTGCTAATTCTTCTAAATTGAAATATCTTTTATTGTTGTTCATGAAATTCATATTTTTTAATATAAAACATTCTAATAATCTAGAGTTAAATATCTTCAATAGAAGAAATCATAGAGAAACTTTCCATAGTTGTCCCATTCTTCTTCTTGCCTCAGAGAAACTCATATTCCTCTCCTTCAGGCATTCGTTTATTGCTAGTTTGCTTTATATATTAATATATATATATATAATATATATATATATAAAAATAAGTATAATCAAATATAATAATATATATATATATATATATAATATATATATATATATATATAATATATATATATATAATATATAATATATAATATAATATATATATATTAGTATATATATATAGTAATATATATATAATATATATAATAATATATATACTAATATATATATATATATATATATATATATAATATAAATAATATATTATATATTATATATATATATGTATTATATATATATATATATATATATATATATATTCGATACGTTAACTTAAATTATAATTAACAGCTAATCTGTTTCGAAAACCTGGGAAATAATATCGATTTTATTAATTGTTTTTTTACATTTAAACAAATATTTTTTATATGGCTTATATTTGAGATTTTAGCTCATGATTCATGCATAATTTCTGATATTAGTTGAGTATTATTATTATTATTATTATTATTATTATTATTATTATTATTATTATTATTATTATTATTATTATTATTATTCCCCCTCCATGTAGGTCGATTCGTTGCACGTCGAGGGGAGCTCAGACACACTTTGTCTGCGAAATTCGTGCTACCATTCTTTTTTTATATTTTGTTTTTGTTTATTCCTTTCCCTTATTTCTATTATTATTTATTATTATTATAATTATTATTATTATTATTATTTTATTATTATATTATTATTAGTATTTTTAATGATTGTTATTAATTCGCTTATTTTATTATTATTATTTTATTTTTATTATTATTATTATTATTATTATTATTATTATTATTATTATTATTATTATTATTATTATTATTATTATTATTATTATTATTTATTATTATTATTATATTAATTATTATTATTATTTCATGCCATTTATTCATATGGAATTTTTGTTATCGGATTTTATGCTTACCTATCTTCCCTTTTGCCCTTTTCCCAGTTATTTTCCCCCCCTCCCTCCCACCTTTCCATACATATTACCATATGTATTCCAGGCCTCTTTCTCGAGTCCACAGCCCAGTTCCTTCCCCATTCCTGGTAGCTCTCAGGCCGCTGTCCTTGTGCTTTTCTTGTGCACCTCTTGCAGAGTAAACTTTCTGATGGGGGTTGTTCAGTCATCATCGTTGACAAAAATATCTCGCACTCACCGATTCTGCTTCTATTACTCCTCTATTACTCTCCCACTGCCCCAGGAACTTACAGTTTGTTCAATTTACCTAGCTCCGAGTTGCACATATTCCTAATCGGACCTAGAACGGCTTCTCCGGCAGCTTCCGCCCCCCATCGTGCTGCTTGGTGATTTACCTTCATCACCCCTGTGGGTAGTGACTATGTCTCCCCGGGTGCCACCTCCCTCGTGGAGCTTTTGGACCAATTCTCACTGGGCTGCCTCAACACGGGAGTTCCCACCTATGAACGTTTCGATACACTTACTTCCTCTTGCATTGACATCCCCTTCCGTTCGCACGTCATCCTTGACCAGAGTTCCTGGTCTCACTTTGACGACCTTTGTGGCAATGACCATTATTCCATTTTATTACGGCAGCTCACACAGCCCAACCCCGGAACCATTCTCCGATCGGGCGGATTGGACGTCGTTCTGTACATCTACTGCCTTAACAGTGTTTCCCTCCGTGAAACGATTCCCATCCGTGACTCGGGCATTTGATTTCTATTTGGGCACTATTCTCACCGCTGCGAGATCCTGCATCCCACGTTCTACAGCTCGTAAGAGGTCTGCTGCTCCTTGGAGGTCCCCCGAGTGCGCTTTTGCAAACTGAGAAAAGAAAAGGCTCTAAAAACTGTACAAAAGAACACCTACCTCTAACTTGATACTATTCAAGGTGGCTGCAGCTAGGTCCCGTCGCTTAAATCAACGGACCAGGAAGCATTCGTTCTTATGCTCCTACTGTCAGCTCCTCAACTCCAATGTCTTCGGTTTGGAAGGTGGTTAGGAAAATTTCAAAAAGATATTATGATTCCTCAACCCCAGTTCTCCAGTTTGGCCCCTTAACCTCCGATACAATTTCCGCCCAGGTCCTGTGGTTGATGCCCTTGGTTATAATTTTTCCAACGTCTCTAGTGCCTCCCAGTACACGGGTGCTTTTCAACATATTCAACATATTCCAGCCTCTTCTCAACAGCGAGACTTCTTGGCGGTGCCGGGTGTGGACTTTCAATACATCACTTATTCACACTGGCTGAATTCACATCTGCACATGGTGCACTTGGCCCATACGGTATTTCTTATCAAATGATCTGCCACAGCAGCCCTTCGACTGGGGCTTTTCTACTTTGTATATATAATCGCATATGGATGGAAAGTTCCTTTCCTCCGTCCTGGTCTACCGCTTATGTTGTTCCCATCCCGAAACCGGGACTAAACCCAGGCGCCATTGATAACCAAAGACCCATTTTTCTAACCTGCCACATTTGCAAGCTGATGGAGAAAATGGTTGCCTCACGCCTTCTTCCCACCTTAGAGAGTCTTCACGCTTTCTCTAATTTTCAGTTTGACTTCCGCAAGTACCGTTCAACAACCGACCCTCTTCTTCGCTTAGACTATGATGCCCGCAAGGCATTCTCCAACAACAACATGGCCCTAGCAGTATTTTTCGACCTTTAGAAGGCTTATGAAGCTGTTCGGGGAATGGCATTTAGTGAAGCTCCATTCGTTGGGCTTGAGTTGGCTACTCCTCCTCTTTCTTCAATTACTTACAGCTCACAAATCAATTAAGGTGCGGTGTGGCATGACCCTCTCCATACATTTCGTCTTGGATGGGGGTGTACTGGAGGCAATGTACTGAGTACCCTCTTTGCAGTGGGTTTTAATGATGTGGTATTTACTGTTCCTCAATTCGTCAAATGCTCTTTTTACGTGGATGACTTTGCCTTCTATGTCGTGGGTGCCAAGCTTCCTTGCATAGAACGACAACTTCAATCTGCCATTAATGGATGACATCGCTGGTGGAACGATTGTCGCGGCTTCCATTTCTCCCCGGCTAAGACCAGCTCTTCTATTTCGGAGAAGGGGCCAGAGGGGTATGCATGATCTTTTCTCACCCTATATTGCTTCCGATTCTGGTAAACAATCGGTCAGATTTTTGAGTCTCATTTTCGATGACAACCTCACCTATTTCCAACATATTCGTCACCTTAAGGCGAAATGTCATCGCTCTCTCGACTTACTGCGCCATCTCACTTTCAAGACTTGGGGCGCAGATAAGAAAACCCTCCTCCGTTTATTTATTGTCTTAGTTCAATTCAAACTGGACTATGGCTGTGCAGTTTATGGACGAACGTCACCTACATACCTTCGTCTCCTTGACCCGATCCAGAACGAGGGTCTTCGAATAGCCACTGGTGCCTTTCGTTCGTCACCCAAGTTTAGCCTTGAGGCAGAGGGCAATACCACGCCCTTTTCTCTTCACAGGGAATACCTCATGTGCACCACTTTCTTCAGTCTCCAAACCCCATCGCCCTCGGATTTAATCGGTCATCAACGAGGTGTCTCAACAGCCCCATTATTGGTCTTTTGCTATTACTGTGTCCAACATTTTCAACTATTTGAACATCCCTCTGCGGAATGTCCTTTCCTATACATACGGTGGCGAGGATGCCCTCTGGCGACTTTCAGCTATGAAGTTCTGCTTCAAGTTGTCTAGTTTTACAAAGCACCTCATCCATCCCTACTTACTGAAAGCTGCTCTTTATTCTCACAATACTGTCCATATAACCTCTGTGCCTGTTTTCACCGATGGTCCCAAATCGGAGGGTGGTGTGAGTGCTGCTGCGGTTTTCCTGATTGCACTGTCACTCACACGCTCCTCTTCCATGCCTCAGTCTTTACTGCTGAACTTATTGCTATTCTCTTAGCCATTTCACGTATCTTGACCATTCCTAATACAGACTTCTTCGTAATATACTCAGATTCCCGCAATGTACTTCAAGCACTGTCGGTGATATTGCCCAAAAAAACCGTTAGTTTTTCTTGTTCAGCGTTTTCTGCAACTTCTACACTCCCGAAGAAAGAGGGTAACGTTTTGCTGGATCCCATCCCACGTTGGTATCCCTGGGAACGAGGACGACGATCGTCTGGCTAAGGAGGCCTCTGTCACTCAGCAGGTCCGCTCTGTATACCTTCCATCAGTTTTACATCAAAACCACTTTCTCCCAACTGACTTCCTTCCTC
>JABUQX010126601.1:15000-30000 GCA_015478945.1 Trachelipus rathkii | reverse complement strand
TCTCTAATGTCCTTTAAAATGCTTTTAATATATATATATAATATATATATATATATAATATATTATATATTAAGTGTTGTGACTTAATACAGAAAAAGTGAAACCTACTAGATATCACAAAACAACTGTAGATGCACTGCGAAGGGATAGTGGAGATGGATACCAAAATTTTTTGCCGATACCCGATACCGATACCGATTTTATCCTATAAAATGGCCTAATATATATATATATATATATATATTATATATATATAATATATATTATATATATAATATATATATATTATATATAATATATATATAATATATATATATATTATATTAGTGATGCAGGTAACATTCGCATCCGCGGAGCATCCGCACATTATAAAGATCCGCATCCGCATCCGCAGCTTTTCCTGCGGATGTTGCGCGGAATTTATGTGGAGAATTTATTAAGAATTTATAATAAAAATACTTAAGATAATCTCTACGCAAATTTAAATGAGAGCCATGGGACTCGACTGCAACTGTGTAATGATGACTCCATGATCTCACATCATGAAGTTCATAATAAATTTGAGTCACAGAGTCACATGAGATTATCGATGCCAAAAATCAATTCGACTCTACAGCTTTTCTTCGATGTAATACCATTAAATCTCAACGCTATAAGGAATTTTGAACCATCTCAAATGAAAATGATGCGTTTAAAAAAGAATGAAAGATGTCATAAAACTAAGAGCTAAAAATAAACGCTTTAGTTCTGTGGAAATTATTGACCTTATTGCAACTTGCAACTTACTTAGATCCCCGTTATACAAGGCGTTTTTTTTGTAACACAATATTAGAACAAGTTAAAATCGTCACCTTGTGTTGCATTTGAAAACTTCAATCCGAATAGTCTGTTAGTTCCGCCAACCCATTAAAAGGAAATAAATAAAATCTACAGAACCATTCCTCTTACAAGTAAATCAATAACAGATTTCACTGGAAGAATTTCTACAGTCCAGTAGTAATGAAGAAACACACGCATTACGCAAAGATGTAGTGGAATGATTGAAAACTATCTACCAAGAAAAACGACTAGATAACAAATAGTTGTGAAAGTTAAGCAAAATGTTTACCGCCCACGCTTAAGTAAACTTGCAAGGAAAAGTTCAATCCCTGTCCTCCAACTAGTGTTCCCAAGTGAGAGAAGTATTTAGCAATGCTGGGCTACTATATGATGAACAGAAAAACAGAATCTCACAGCAGAAAAAGGCAGAAAAATTGATGTTCTCAAGCACAACCTTCCTACATTTACATTTTCATACTAATGCAAAAAAGTCTTATAATCCTTGTAAAAATCTCTTTTCAATTAGGTTGGAGGATGGGGAAAAGAGGCTGGTGGGTACATTGAGTTGGGTCCACCGTTCGCACCCTGGTAAACAATTATAATTATTAAGTTGTGGCTAAAACTCGAAAATATAATGTCATATATTAATATATTATATATAATATATTAGTATATTAATATATTTCTTATCTAATATTATATATATTATTTTTTACTATATTATATTTTATTCTTCCAATATATACGAATGATTAGAAATATCTCCTATGTATAGTCCAGTAATAGTCATATTACGTATGACCATATGAGCCGAGTTCTAGTCGTATATAGAGAACAGTTATTATTATCGTATAACTCAGGTAATAATCGAAATCATTACTGATTTCACTACATACTGATAGGCGTGTGAGCTAACAGGCGTAGCTCGGCATAGGTATTACAATCACGTATTATGATGTAGAAATATAATATAGTGTAAAAAATATAATATATATGTATATATATTATATATATTATATATATATATATAATATATTATATATTATAATATATAATTATATGATATATTATATAATATATTATATATATAATATTAATATATATATTATATATATATATATATATAATGACTTAATATAATTATATATTTTACGAAGTTACATTAATGGTTTTGAGGAAGATATTAATATATATTGTATAATATCCAAGATGACTGTCGTGAATCATGGTACTTATTTAAAAAACTTAATAGATAAAGCCGTTTTCCATTCCAGTTTATCGTCCTGCCAATATCCTCATTTTGCTTAGTGGCGAAGCGCTGTACGGTGATGCTAGGTAATGAAGCCCTGGTGATGGGATTCAAAACGTCCGAGTTTGCGTTCGTTTTGTCAAACTTATCGAAAAATTGTAAGAAATGCTTACCAAACGAAAGGAATTTCCTCAATTCTGTAAGGTGCGCTAATTTTCGACTTGTCTAGCGTCGAATTATAAGCACGTTCTGATCGAAAAAATGTTAACAAACATAGCATGTGCGGCGTGGTAGCCGTAGGCCTGAATTAGAATGAAATTTTCATTCATATATAATCAGCTTTAAATCTATTTCTTCCAAATGGATAATACTCCATAACAAATAGTTATTAAATTATACTGTACATAATAGATATTCCGTTTATTTTTTTTTATTTTTGGCTTTAGCACGCAAATACCATACATATCTTCTCAACACAGCCCGATTCCTATCCACCAAACTATCCTATTACAAAATTATCAAAGAGATAACCGTGTATGGCACGATATATCGTCCTCAGTTTATTAAACTGCGCAAATTCGGACTAAGATAGACAGGGTGATGCATTTCCTTAATCGACAGCGTAAGCATGCAAATGACAAAAAGGAAACGTCTAGATTTAAATAAGCAAAGGAATTACTGAGAGGTCTATTTTCAACTTGTAAAACGTTTCGTATTATACATAAGAAAACGATTAATAATAGGAGATATATCTAAATAAGAAATTTAGCTAAGTAAGTTTTTGTGGACTTGAAATGTAGTAGTGTTCGGGCGCAATCACCCACATAACACATTACAAGTAGCATCTAATTTCTTCCGATCTTATATTATCGAGTTCTTCGCTTTTAATCACTAATAAGTCTGAGGTCTCAGAGAATCTCGGACATACCACGAAGCCTTAAGTTTATTTTTTTCTGATTGGATTTTTTGCCATCTAAGAAAATCACCTTTCATCCGATAATTTCTAGCTTTAGCAACTTTATCCCACCTCACATTTAAATGAGATATAAACTGCTATTATAAACGTGTTATTTCACTCTATATCACGATAATCATAATGCGCCCTAAAACTATCCATAGTATGTTACCTAAACTTCCTGTTATATGTCTCAGGCTTCACCTGCAATTGTTGACCCACTTTCCAATGTTGCTACCACTTCAGATTAAGTACCTTTCTTTTATACAAGAACATTTACCTCACAGCGCAAGATTTCTAATCTTTATAACAACATCCTTCAATTGTCAGTTTCGTTAAGTATAAGAGAAGTCAACTCCTCATTGAAACTTTCAGTGTTCACATCAGCTTACAATATAAACTGTTAGTCGTGTACGTTTATCTATAATGAGGTTCAATACTATACCAATAATAAAAATGCGACCTCTAAAACCATGAACGATTCGCCTTCATAACTAGAATCTTCTTCAGTCTACTCAACCGAGATTCCTGCGGTACAGAGCCAATCATATGACCTCAATAGGTGACGAATACCTCTTCAAAAATTCTTATATTTTTTCAAGAATGCATTTCTAAGATAAATGAACCCTTAAAAATTGAATCTTTATACTATTACTGGGACTAAACACTTAATACCTAACTTAACATCCACTAGAGGTAGTCTTTGGATCACCCTCAGGCATGCTATGAACTAATTGCCTGAATTTCGTGCAAACGATAACACGATTCTTATGATGTTACATTTTGTGTTTCTGCAAGCAATCTGATGAATCTGGTGGATAGAGCCCGCGTCGATTCGGATAAACTGATGAATTAATGGTTTTTATTCTGCTCAAAAATATGCTTCAATCTATTGTGATGGGTTTTATCGATTGGAAGAATATTATGATTTTAAATGATGATTTTATTACGGAATAGAATTATATCATCGCACTTCAAAAACAATGTACGGGCGTCGGTAGGGCCCCTCCAGCACCGTGATATTTTATGGTTTGCACCTTTTCGGGTAAAAACGTCGGTAAGTTCATGCAATCACAGGAAATAAGCAACTTTATAGAATTACGGAAATTCTTCTAGGGTTGTCGGGTAAAGCGATTTCTACGATTTTGCGCTAAGTTTTAAAAAAACGAACGAAAATTCGAGCATTTCCTACGTTTCGTAAGCACAAACTGCAAAACGAAATCGCCTATCATTAACATAAAGTCAGATATATAGATACGAAATTCTAACAAATTTGCGGATATAAAATATATTATATATATATAAATATTATATATATATATAATATATATAATTATATATATATTTATAATATTATAATATATATAATAATATAAATATACTTATATATAATAATATAATATATTATACTATTATACATATAATATAATTATTATATATATAATATATAATATATATATTATTTTATATTAATATTAAATAAATTATAGTATATATATTCTTTATAATAGTTTCTACTTCCGGCCAGCTGTGCGGCGGCAATATTCGCGACAACAACTTCGTCAACATAATAGAAGCTCTCTGCATATGGTGTTATCATCCCAACTTAACCCTCTCATCAGAGTTCATGAGTCCCACGAGCTCTATTACTTTTCCAGACACAGATGATGTTCATCATAAAACACGGCGCCAATCAATCTATCGTTTCACACGCACTATAATTTAGTGGGAGTTTCGACGCTATATCATTGTTATCTCTGGTTATAGCCCTCGCGTGCCACCCGCTCTTTCTCTTCTCGACAATATCCTAAACTTCAAATGAATCACTCTACTAATATCCCTATTATAATACCCCATGCTCAAACAATTAATCCACCTATACACTCGTCAACATTTTTTTCAATTCAATTTACACTCCTTCTATATAAACAATCTTCCTGACTGAGACATGGGTCCCTTTATCACCCCACTTAAGTTAACATTTATTGAAGAACTTTTAAGAACATTCCACAGTCCTCCCTTCACCCTCTCCCTCCATCAATCAAACATGGCTAGAAATGTTGAACGACATATTTGCAACCCATCTCTCAAAGAATAAGCCCACTCATATCCTTAACACTATACATTAAATCAATTACACCACTAGCTAAATTCAATTTACTATAGAAATCCACCCAATAAACTAAAACACTACTCTCCATTTCCTGGATTACCCTCAATTAACATACAAAAATGTTTGACTCACAACCAATTCAGCGTTTACTAAAATACCCAACCTCCCAACCTTAGAGTTTACAATTCACTGATTTTCACGCAACACACCTACTATAAAACATCACCAATATAGCTACCACTCTCTTCGTTAGTATACTATAAGTACCTATATAATAATCTGTAGCTATATATATATAATATATATATTCATTATATATAATATATATATATATATATATATAATATAATATTATATATATATATATATTAACTATATATATATATTATAGCAAAGCATTCTCTAAAGGACATTAGAGAGATAGAGAAGTTTTCAGGCCCCCCACTTTTTGAAACATTGAACTCATTTCTTCGTAACCGTACGCATTCACCAACACCATGTTATTATCTTTCACTTCCTTAAACCACGCCTATCTTGCTTAAATAAATAAGCTAAACATCAAGCTATTTATAATGAATACCCACAACAATCCACCACCACGGGACATTTTTAAATCCCATTCCTTCACATCCCAACCTCCACAACAAATAAAAAAACTGCTCTCTAAACATTACTCTGGTCCCTCTAATTTTTAAATTCTCCCACTCAAAAATCCGCGCCCCCCAACCCCACACCCCTCCAACAATTCGTTTAACAAGATATTCCTGTCAGCAACTGCGACTCGGATTTATATAGAGAGTAAAACCATCAAGTCCTTACAATGACGTAAAGACGACACAAACATGACCTCATACCGGGAACCAATAACATCCCCGCTAACATTACACCGGTCCCACAAAACACCATAATAAAATTTCACAAATGTCAGCATATGCACACATCAAACCAATAAATACAGAAAAATAGCCTGAAATCATATTGCATAAACATCCTCAAACTCAACTCGCATTCCCGAGAAACAAATTTTGACACCATATTGAACGCCGCACTGAATACCTCTCTTTCTTCCACTCCCTAATAACCAACTAAAAATAATCATCATCAGGCTCTTCGCAAAAGTTTTGATTATCCTTTACCACCATCGTATATTCTTGACAAGGTTCCTATTCCCTCGGGAACGAAAGCTTGAAAAATTAAAACAATTAATTTATTTAACATTTACTTTATTATATGTTTCCAGTGATTTTAATAATTTGTGATTAGTGCTACTGTAATTAAACTACTCTTTAAGTTGTTTTAGCATTCAAGGCTTTTTAACATAAATATGATAACAGACGTTAACAGCTTTATTTAACTATATATTATATATATATTATATATATATAATAATAAATTATTTATATTATATTATTTTCTATCTTTTACTAATTTATATATAATTATATATATATTATATATAATAATTATATATATAATATATATATAATATATATTATAATATTATATATATATAATATTATATTATACATTATTATATATATATTATATAATTAAAGCAAATTAAGAAAAGAGAAATTCGAAACCTTTAATTTCAGAAAGGTTAGCTCGTTTCCAAAGTCATCGGTCTTGAAGAAAATTTTAATTCTTTTTCATAGCAAGGGGCTGAAAACCCCTCCTAATCTTGCTTTTCGTGAATGGTGTTGATAAGCCTACAAACCCTTTCAACTACCAACACCACTCTGCAGCAATGCGGGACATGGTACGTGATTTATTATATATATCTAGTATATTTTATATATATTTTTATATATATATATATAACTATATATATATATATATATTATTAAGTATACTTATATATTATATATATATAATTTATTAATATATAATATAATATATATATTATTATACTATATTAGTGTCCAGGAGTGAAATTAGTAATTTTAGCTATCGCTTTCTCCTCTCTCTCTCTCTCTTCTATATTATATATTATATATAATATATATATATATACTATATATATTATTTATATATATATATATAATTATATATTATATAATGATATATTATAATATATTATATATATATATATATAATATTTATATATATTACTTGAGTTTCCTATAAAATATTTTTCTATGTATGATTTTCCTAATTATAAGATTTACACGTTAACTTTATATAATATTGCAAATTATTCATTTATTCTCCTAAATGTTTAAAATTATTTTAAGTAATATTTTAATATTTATGTGTTTTATTAAATATTTTTATTATAAAAATTGTTACATGGTTTAATTTTAAAATCATTTATATATAGAGTATTAAAAAATTGATATTTCCAAAAATTCACAGTTACCATATCCGCCTTTTCCTTTGGCACGATTAGTCCTATATAACTGTTAAAGCTTTATTTGATAGCGGTCTATTCTCTTTTTCCGTTTCCAATTTGCATAATCTATTTATATTTATTACATAATAAAATAATTTTATTATTTGACCAACTTTCGCCTAAAAAATTTGAAATATATATATTCTTTAGTGAAATTTGCAAAATTAGATCGTTTCTATAAAGTCAACTCGTGCTGAGCTGAGTAGACACGAGTTCAGGGTCGCCTCTGATAATATATATATATATAATAATTATATATATATATCATATATATAATAAATTATTTATATAATATAGTATTATATTATATATATATATAAATATTATATATTATATATATATATATTATTATTGGTTCACTGGTTGTTAAAAAGAACGTTCAGTTTCTTAATTTTTTTTATATTGTTATTTTTTATTTAAAATATATTGCTACTATAATAATACCAACAATGATAATATCAGTGGTAACGGACATGATACAAAATCAAAATATTTTAAATTTTTATTTATAAATCATTTATGTAAAATATTTTCAAAATGAAATATATCGAAAAAGTACGACACTTACAGAAAACCAATTACATATTTGGAATCAAGGTATAGAAGAAAATGTAAAAAAGAGATAAAAAAAAAAAAAAAAATAAATATGTAGTCCTAATATAATTTTCTCAAGTAAATAAAATTTATCTCCGAAAGTAAGAACTTACAAGAAAACAATTACATATTTTGAATCAGCGTATACGCTTATAAAAAACTGGAAATAATAACTAATAAAAAACGCAAAACAAAAAAAAAAAATTAGGGGCTCGAGCCGACGGGGGAATAGGGGGACGTTTTCCATACCCCGTAGGGAGGGCGGCAGGACCCCCGACACCCAAAATACACAAAGAGCGGGGTCCGGGACCCTCCCCGGATGGGCGGAAATTAGTCCCTAGCCCTGTAGTTCCCTCGGAAGGCCGAGAGACCCCGACTACCCTGATCATAGGTTCACTTGGTATTCCTTTAAGTTAAAAAAAAAAAAATTAAAACTGATGGAGTTGTAAAACGTAAAAAGGTCCCTATATATTTTTGAATCATGTCCGTTACCACTGTAAATTGATTGTAGGATCATATTACTAGAAATATATCTAAAAAAACAAAAAATTCCAAAACTGACGGAGTCGTGAAACAGAAGTTTTTCTCCGTCCTATATATATATATATATAATATATGTATATATAATATATATATACATTATATATCAATATATATATATAATATATATAATATATATATATATATTATATTATAGATATATTATAGTTATAGATTTATATATATAATTTAGCTTTATATATATATAAGATATCATATTAAGACGCAAAATGATGTGAGTATCGTTAAGGTATCGCGCAAATTTACCCGATACCGACTACCAATACCGATACTACACTCTCAAAAATCCCGATACCGATACCGGATACTCGATACTCAAAAATCAGACCGATACCACCGATACCGATGAACCACGGATATCCAATTTGAGTATCGGTGGCATCACTAATATATATATATTATTCTCACTTAGTTTGAGTCATGACTTTTTTTTTTGTTAATTTTTAAATGTTTCGCCCTTGTGCAATTGCGAGTACTAGAAAGTTGCAATTTCAATGGAGTTTTCATTACATGTAAGATTGTCCACGAAATACACAAGTTCAGTACGGTATATTGGTTGGTAAAAAAATTCAGCAATGAAAATCTTTTATTCCCAAATGGTTGTCTAAAATAAGAATCCATATTATATAGAATCTGTTTGAATCTTTCTGGAAAATCATTGTATCAATTATAGATAACATTGGAAGAACATTTCTTAAAGTGATTGTCAACTGCGTGCAATCGAATATCCTTGGACGAATGCACATCGATGCTGAAAATTTCCTGATCTCTCTTTAAATTTAATCTTTTAAGTATTGTTGATATATAGTTTGTAATATTTTAAAAAGCTACGATTTTATATATATATATATATATATATATATATATACATATATATATATATATAATTTATTTTATATAAGCATATATAATATACTATATATATAATAGATATATAATATAGTAATATATTATAAAATATACTAAATATACTAAATAATATATATATATTATATATATATATATATATATATTCTTAGGGCTCGTAATAAAATGTTTATTAACTTATTTTCTTTATTTATTGTAATTGTTTTACAAAGTTCTCAATATTCTGTCTTTCCCAACGAACTGGTCTTTCTCATAGAGATTCTTTAACGACTCTTTTAACATAGCTTTACTGTTCTTTGGCCAAATGCTTATCGCTTCGGAATGTATCCTATTAAAATTTAACAAGCGTTAACCCTTAAATTAACGTAACAGTATAACTTTTGTAGATCACTGTATGTAGCTCTGAATATAAGCGAGTTTCTTTGTTAGGTGTGAGCATCTTTAACTATAGTGCTGGTACCAACACAAAGGTGCTCTCTTGGTTTCAGACTCGACAAACTTCAGTATCTGATGAGATGATGTTACCTCACTATATAATATAAATATTAGATATATATAATATATATACTTATTATAATATACACTATCACTATCACTATCCTCTATAACATATAAGTATATATACCTACTATATACTACTATAGATATATACTTAATATACTATTACGTGAGTCTGAGTTCTAAATACATTTAAGGTATATGTTGGAAATGAGCAAGGGAACGGACGATGCGAGTCGTAGTAGGATTGTGATGGCAGCGACGGTTGGCTGGTGCAATTAAATCGTTGGTGAATGCAAAGGGACTAAGTCTTCGAGGTGCTAGGGTCATTATCATGGGGTATGTCTGTTAACCTGTGTATGGTATGCGTAGTCGAGCATTCATGGGTCTGCAGAATAAGATAGTTAGATACTAGAAGTTCCAACTGTGTTCAGATGGGACATCTTAGGGTCGTGCTAGGTGTAGAAGAATTGAAAATAAGAGAGGAATGAACGTATTGAGAAGTGGTTGGTGACTGAAGAAGGGTCAATGAGAGAATAGAATGAAAGATCCATCTTGAGACTGGGTTCTTAGGTCATGTCCGAAAGGATGCAATGATTAGTAGCGCTTGTTAAGCGCGATGTATAGTGTGATGTGTTGGGAACCGACCGGCTGGAGACCCGAAAAGAAAGTGTGATTGAGTCGGTGAACAATGTCTTGAAGGAGAGAAGATGTGAGTTTGGCACGAGCACGTAAACGTGAATTAGAGAACAGTAGTGGCAGGTACGATTCACGCGCACAGCAGACATCGGCGCGCTTAGGTAATGGGGCCACTGTGTGAGATAGAGAGCACCACGCATGAGGGCCGGAATGAACCGTACCAATACTGACGAGTTTACCGGTAGTGAGGCGTACGTCCGCGGTCAAGCGATACAATGATGCCATATACGCTCGATTTCACTGTCTGTGACGACGACTCTCACTAATCAATGGATCACACAGAAGGGGCGTAAAGGCTGGGCTTCTTTCGACGTTGTAGTGCTATCTCCTAGTTTTATCTTAATTCCGGAATCTTTGTCACAACGCACCTTACCACCCAATCTGGGGCAAAGAGAGGACAGTAGAGAAAGAAAGAAAGAAGAAAATAATATAATATATATATATTATCTTTTATATATATATATATATAATATATATACTACTATATCATTCAATACCACTTTACATATGCTATATATATACTATATAATATATATATATATAATATATACTTACTTATATAATTACTCATATACTGGCCGTCGTAAAGCAATATCTAACTCATTCCAATGATGCAAACATTTTAGTTCTAATTGTGTCACTTATAGAATACTCTCCTCTACCTCAAGGGGCCCAAGCACCCTTTATCTTTGGACAAGTAGTCATAAGTTTATATATATATATAATATATTATATTATAGTGAATACTTATTTTATATATAATACATATTATATATATATATACTATAAGTAAATATAATATATATATATACACTATTATATTAATATATACTTTTATCCATACATATATATCTACTAGACCTATATAATATTAGTTATTAATCTATAACGTATATAATTATTATATATACCTAATACTATATATATATCTACTACTATATACCCTATACCCCGCTACTAGGTATAACGTAACCCCTTACCCTTCATCTCTCTACTCACTATAGTACCTACACCCTACCGACTCACTTTACCTACCCCTAACATAACCTAGTATATACGTATATATACTGCTACTCACTATAATACGTCATAAGACCTACCTACCTATCCCCCTACCTACTACCCCCTCTATCACCCTATATATACCACTATACCCTAACTATAATCATATACTAATACCTCTATCATACACTTTAATACCCCTCTACCTCATTGATTCAAAACTATACTATAAATGTGCTATTAAGTACCGTGAGTAATAACTCGTATCAAATAAATTAACTGCATACACCTTTAATATACAATATACTCTCTTAGTTTATATACTACTACTTAACTACCTACCCCTCACTATACCTATTACCTTACTATAATATTATATATACTATATCATACTCCCCCTTACCTACCTCCCTTACCATACCTCACATCAATACTACCCCTAACCCTACCTATATACCTCTCCTACATACTACCCTACTACTACAATAAACATACTATACTATATACAATATATAATACTAAAATACTACTACTCCCCCATATATATATATTATATATAAATATATATACTCATATATATATATATATTATAACGAAGTATTGATTTTATATTTTTTATGTAATTAGAAGATAAATTTTGTTTTTTTTTTTTTTTGTTAAAGCTTCTTATAATAAATACATAGTTTGTTTATCATATTACATCATATATCAATAATATACTCATAATATATATATATATAATATATATCTATTATATTATATACTATATATAATATTATAATCCAATAATTATATATATACATATATAATTATACCTATAATATCTACACTATTATATATATTATATACTTTATATATATATATATGTTTTTATTTTTTTAAATTTAATAGAAAATTTAATATATATAACTCACAAGGTATTTTGAGAATGAGTTTAATTCATTTATTTCCTATTATATTATATATATATATATATACCGATATATTAATTAATAATAATATTAATAATATAATATAATAAGTATATATTATAATATACTATATACTCTATATATATATATATACTATATATAACTACTATTCGATGAAACTAATATAATATATATACTACTTTTTACAATATCTACTATATAACCTTATATCTTACTATATATATAATATACACTACTATTATTATTATTAATCTTATTTTTTTTTTTTTTTTTTTTTATCAAAATATACTATCAAACAGAACCTTTCAGGTGCGCCACTCCTCAGTTATCTCCACACCATTCACCTTAAAGGAAGAGACAACCAAGGAAGCTTTCTTAGCATTCTTCTATTCTCCATCGGTTTTTAGATAATATCGAATGTATCCTAGAAGCTGTAAAGTTCTCTTAAGTTGATGATCTGATATTGCATATTGAAGGAGCTATTCTAACCACCATGAAACCCCGACTTCAACTCGCCATAAACATCATCACTGAGTGAGTCAATTCTCATGACTCTCACTTCTTCCCAACAATAAACTACCGCTTTATTATTCAGACAGGGTAACCGTCAAATCCCCAACCCCATTCTTAATATGTATGGGTCACCCATAGATGTGAATTCGCGGTGAGGTTCCTTGATTTCAATCTTAAATGACCGACTCACCTACTCTCCTCACAATAGCCAATTGAAAACAGTCTGTCATCGGGTTTTAGACCATTTCCGCTACCTCGCCTGCAGAACGTGGGATACAAAGCGAAAATAACCAACATATCTCTAAATTATCCTAGAACGCTCAAAATTAGATTGCGCTTGCTTAGTATAATATGGGCAAGCATCCACCACATTACTATTACAGCTAGACCCAATCCAAAATGAAGGTCTTCTCACCGCTACGGGAGCTTTTCGATCATCCCCCAAGGTTTGCCTTAAGGTTGAAGCATATATAATACCTCTCTTCTAAGAGAGTACCCAATGTGTTCCACCTATTTCAGACTCCAAACAGCTCGACCATCATCAATGAACCAATTTATTGAAGAAGTGGCTCAAACCCAAACCTACTAGTCATTCACCACTGTAGTACATATTGTTCTTTCGTCTCTAAACATTCGCCTCTATTTTGCTGGCACACACATTTGACACAGCTTCTGTCTGTAATTCCCTAGCTTCCCTTCCCAAAGGAAAGAGCTTTGCAGCCGAACAAAAAGGCTCCTCCAACTCCATTCCATTGACCACGGTTACTTTAAATCTTCACAGACGGGTCCAAATCTAAAGAGAGTGGTTGCGGAAGCAGTTTTCATAGACCACATACACTCGCATACTCACCATCACTCATCTTCCATATTCACAGCAGAACTGGGGCAATTCTGATGGCCCTGTCTAAAATTCTGCTTCTAAACGATGACCAGTACTACATCATATATTCAGGCTCCCGTAGTGCACTGCAGGGCATTTACCCCACCAGAAACAAATGGTTCTCGATGTGCAAAGGTTTCTTAGAATGTTCCACACTCGTAAAAAAATCAGTAACCTTCTGATGGACACAATCTCAAGTTGGTATCCCAGACAATGAAAAAGCTGACTAAAAAGCTACAGACCCCTCTTCTCACCGCACACTCTTCTCCCAACTTTAAATCATTTGATTACATTCCACATATCTGCTATGGATTAAAGGTTTACTGGCAGGAGAGCTAATCTGATGATCGGAGAGCAGATAGGCTGCGAAGCGTGAAGCTCGAAATTGGTGAATGGCATTCCACCCATCACTGTAGTCGCCACCAAGTAGTCCGTGCACATCTTGACAGACCACACCAACCTTACTCATGGACACCACATATCCATAGTTCCCGTATCCCTATGTAGATTCTATAACCTGTCCATCTCGACGTTGAATGTAATGATTCGCTAACTTTCCTCAGACATCGTCTCTTTCCAAATCTAAATTAATATATACGCTAACTCACCTCAGACATTGTCTCTTTCCAAATCTAAATTCAATACCAGTCCAAAAACGCCTCCCTTATCCATGCCGACTCGCGTATATTAAACAGCTCTGCTCTCTGCCTCTTCTGTAACGAACTAAAAATTTTACTCAACAATTAATTGTGGCTATATTTGAGACACAATTTTCTTTTAGTCTAGAAACCAGCCCTGGAGCGGTCTTTCAGCCCAGAATAGCCGTAACCCAGTGGCTAGGATGGTTTACATTTTATATATATATATATATATATATATATATATATATATATATATATATATATATATATATATATATATAATAT
>JABUQX010126601.1:0-10000 GCA_015478945.1 Trachelipus rathkii | reverse complement strand
CAGTTCACAAACCAGAGACTTACACAACTTCCCGGACCCCACTCCGTAAGGTAGGCTGTGGATGTGGCCTCGAAATAGCCTCCCGGAACTCTATGTCGGTTTACCCTCCATATACCTCACTGAACCTACATAACTTCACGCCAGAGCCAGAGATTATACACCAAAGTGCAGGACAACATTCTCCGGCGGTTAGCTCGAAGGTTCGGGTTCCCTACAATTGGGGACCCAGGGGTGGGCAAACAAAAAGACGTTTTTAGCCTGTACTCTCATCCACGGGGAAGAAGTGTGAGGTGAACTGAAAACCAATGTGGGAAGTGTCACAGGAGTGCCGAATGGGACTTGACAGGGAAAAAAACGGAGGATATCCTCTTTTTCATAGGGAATGTACGTGCAAAGTACTTAAAGGGTTAAGGAACCAGGGTTTGGGATTTTTTTTAGAAAAAAATCAATTTTTGATTTTTTGGATTTTTTGAGATTCGTGACGTCACGCGAAATATAATTTGCAGGTTTGGGGGATTTTTTTTGATTTTTTGAGAAAAAAATCAATTTTTGATTTTTTTGGAATTTTTGAGAATCATGACGTCAGCGAAATATAATTTGTAAACAAACTTTTTTTTTAAGTTCGATTAAGTATTATTTTTAACCCTAAGCCCTATATCTGAGTTCAAAATCTTAAAATAGGGCTTATTGTCTATGACACAATGAAACAGCAGCGCTAAGGAGTGTTATTTGTGGGATGGCAAAAACTTATAATGATAATATATTACATCAGAAATAAAAGAAACATGTTTGAAACATGATCTTTTGTTGACATTTTTATAGTGTAGAAACAGAGTAACCTTGCTATGCAATATTTTATTCTAATTTTTTATTTCTATTAAAATTAAATCACTTAAATATCAAAAAAAAAAAATTAAAAAATATATATAAAAAAGCAAATTTTTAACTGACCAAAAAAAAGTAAGTGAAAAAAAAATCAGTTGAAAAAATCAATTGAGTTTTTCCGTGCCATCCCTGATAATTTGTAAACAAACTTTTTTTTTAAGTTTGATATAGTATTATTTTTAACCCTAGGCCCTAACTCTGAGTCTTTGAGGCCTAGACTATGACAAAATGAAACAGCAACATTAAAGAGTGTTATTTGTAATATTGATTCAGATTCAGAAATAAAAAAAAAACATGTTTGAAACAAGATCTTTTGTTGACAATTTTTTAGTGTAGAAATTTGGAACAGAGTAACCTTGCAATGATATTATTATTATAATTTTTTATTTCTATTGAAGTCACTTAAATATTCAAAAAAAAATTAAAATATATATATATAAAAAAGCAAAAAATCTTGATTTTTTGGAGCAAAAAATCAGTTGAAAAAATCAATCGATTTTTTCCGAGCCATCCCTGAAAGGAACTAATCGGTGGAAATTAGAAAAAAAAGAGAGAGATAGAAACTGTGATGGAGGAGGAGGATTGAAAGATATAGACAGTATGAAAAACAAGGATAGTAGAAAAAGATTAAAATATTTCGTATGTGACATCGCACATACCAGTGCTGGGGCCGGAGGGACACAGGAAATCCCCCAAGTAATGGTTCTTGTCACTATGCTATGTTCCAGGTTATACACCAAGATTATAGCACCGCAATAAGAATCAATACCTCCTTGAGGGGATAATCAAAATCAAAATCAAATCAAAAATATTTATTCTCTCTATTGATCACATAGTTATGCTTGCATAATAATAATACATAGGAACACATAGACGAGAAATTGGCTACTAAGGTGACGTTTTCGTCCATTGAGAAATAATAATAATAATAATAATAATAATAATAATAATAATAGTAATAAAACTAAAACTAACAGTATTAATGATGATAAACGTTTCACATTATATCATTACTATATAATAATAATAATAATAATGATCAATAATCAAATACTAATAACAATAATAATATTAATAAGTATAATAATAATAATAATAATAATAATAATAATAATAATAATAATAATAATAATAATAATAATAATAATAATAATAAAAATAATAATAATAATAATAATAATAATAATAATAATAATAATTATAATAATATCAACACTATTAGTACAACTAGTAGTAATAATAGTAAATAATAATAATAATAATAATAATAATAATAATAATAATAATATTAATAAGGATAATAATTAAACCACTACAACTACATCTAATAATAGTAATAATAATAATAATAATAATAATAATAATAATAGCAATGATACTAATAATAACAGTAATAATAATAATAATAATAATAATAATAAAAATACTAATAATAAATAATAAAAATTATATTGGTATAATAATAATAATAATAATAATAATAATAATAATAATAATAATAATAATAATAATAAAGAACAATAATAATAATAATAATAATAATAATAATTAAATAATAATAATGCAAACTTTAATTTCGCACATTATAATTTTAATTAAAGTTTTTATTCAAATTAATTTACTAAAAAGTAATAATTAATAATTATATAATAAAATTATATAAATTCATTTTATATTTTATTTCTTTACACAATAAATTATATAACAATTTAATTTGGAATCATTTAATTATTTTTGTCATTTTTTGTTATTTAAAACTGTAATTATTATATAATTATTTTTTTAATTATAAAGATATAAAAGTAATATTTGTAATAATTATATATTTAAATATCCTTTTATGTTTTACCTTATTATTAAAATAAAATTATATTTATAATTTAAATAATTTTATATTCATATATTTATAATTATAATTCAATTAAAATTAAATTACATTTAATAATACATATTAAATTTAAATATATTTAGTTATATACTGAATTTAGTTAATTATAAATTAAAATAAAATTATAAAATAAAAAAAAAATATTGAATGCAAAATAAAAAATTAATATGAAATAAAGTAATTATAATTTAAAATTAAATTAATTATTAATAATTTAAAATATAATTTATTATTTAAAAATATAATTATATAATTAAAACAAATTATGAGTTAAAATAATAAAAAACTCATAATTTAAAATAAAAAATTAATTTACAATTTAATACAAACAATTAAATATATTTAATTTAAAAACTAGAAAATATTAAATTTATTAATTTAAGAAATTTAAAGTTTAACTTATAACATAGAACTAAGTTAAAACATTTTTTATTATATATATATATATATATATATATATATATATATATATATATATATATATATATATATATATGCTAACCTATATAACTATCTGCTATATAACCTATATAAAATGTACGCTTTCATATATCATAACAACGCAACGTAATATGTATATATGCCAACATACTTGCTAAACTTATGCCAGCACCAACTATGCTCATATATATAATTTAAAATATTACTCTATAACTTCAAAGAAATTTGTGTATTAAATAATGCCTGTCAACACTACTAAATAAATTGAATGATAGTAAATATATTTATTTTTAAAAATTATAAAAATTTGTTTTAAAGAGTGTATTTTAAATTATAATTTATTAATCCAAGTGATTTGCAATCCAATCCATATATTCGGACACGCGAGTGTAAATAACAGGAAATTCGGCTTCAGCACATCTAAGTCCACTGATTCAATCCCAGCCACTGAAAAATATCCTGTTATTGGATTGAAGACAAGTAAGGGTCCACCTGAATCACCCTGATAAAGAGTGAATTTAAGTAAATTAAATTAATATTTTAAAAATAAAAAAAGTGTAAGTAATATTATTTCATAAAGAAAAAAGCAGTTTAAGCTTAGAAAATAACTCTTCAAATAAATATATTAGACAAGCATTATTCAAAATTAATAATTACCAGTAGTAGGAAGGGCATATTGCACCCCGGCTCATTTTTGGACCACCCGATTTTTACCTGACCTTTTAATTTTGTATGACCTTTTGATGCCTTGTAATTTTTGGCCTTGTAATTTTTGACGCCCGAGAAGAGAGGCTATTGGGGATTGAATCAGATATTTTTACAATCTCTGTGTTTTTGCTTTAACTGTTACCTTTAATATTTTACGACTTCTTTAACTGTTTATTTTCCCCGGTTTTTTATTTGGAAATACATTCTATTATTCTTATTTGACCTTGATATTTTACAATTACCAAGCTTTGTTTTTAACCTTGATATTTCGGCGTTCGACCTTGATACACCGTATCAAGGTCTGAAATTGTGGTTCGAATCCGCCCGCACCCGCAGGTGCGGCCGCGTTTCCCATCCCGCCTGAACCTTTGGTTCAAATCCGATGCATATACATATATATATATATATATATATATATATATATATATATATATATATATTGTATATGTATATATATATATATATAACATATATATACTATCTATACTATATATCTATATATATATATATATATATATAACTCAACTAACCTCTTTATGATATACCATATAATAATAATATATTTATATACTCATATATATATATATATATATCATATATATATATACTCTCTATATCTATCTCATATGTATATATATATATGCTACCACCGCTGCACCATATGCCTCTATATAATATATATATATATATATATATACCGCGTTTCCGCCGCCGCGTTTCTGCTGCCACCGCGTTGTTGCTGCTGCTGCGTGCCCACCTCAGGGCCCCCCCGCCTCGGTGTCCCACTGAAAGCGGATATATATATATATAATAATAATATATGCCATATCATATATGGCATAATAATATGCATATATGTATACTATAACCATGCTGTATAACATGTATGCTCAGCACCTGCCATATATGGGATAGGCAGGGAGGAGAGAGAGAGAGAGGAGAGAGGAGAGAGGAGAGGAGAGAGAGAGAGAGAGAGAGAGAGAGAGAGAGAGAGAGAGAGAGAGAGAGAGAGAGAGAGAGAGAGAGAGAGAGAGAGAGAGAGAGAGAGAGAGAGAGAGAGAGAGAGAGAGAGAGAGAGAGTTATTTTGCGCAACTTTTTGCGCATGCCCTTGATCATCATCTAGCCGCCTACTGTAATAGAACTGACGAATGGCAATAGTCGTTTGTAATAAGGGGTGGGATTTGACATTTATAGATAACGAAAATAATGTATGCATAACCTTTTCTCCAAAGAGATTAAGGTAATTAAATTTCCTAAATAAATAAAGGCCGAAAAATTCTGTTTATCTGTCTTTCATTAATTATATATGCAGGAAAATATATTACAAAGTTTAATTAGGAGAACTTTAATTACCGTAAGGTCAGCTGGATCTTTTTCCAGATGAAGGATCATGACCAGTTGAATAAATTATCTCATTCTTTTAAGACAAATAAAGATGACCTTTTTCTAATCCTGCTCTGTTTATTTGTCTTTCATTAATTATATTGCAGGAAAATATTTTTACAAAGTTTATGCAGGAATTATCCTTTTCCATTTGCATAAATTATACTTTTCTTTCTCCTTGTAAATATCTTGACAATTCAAATAATGGATCATTCTTTTAAGACAAATAAAGATGACCTTTTTCGGCTTACACCGCTGAACCTCTGTTTATTTGTCTTTCATTAATTATATATGCAGGAAAAATATATTACAAAGTTTATTTAGGGGTTGACCATTTTTCCATATGAAGGTTCGACTAATTTATGCATATCCTTTTGCCAGATGGAGGATCATGACCAGTTGAATAAATTATCTCATTCTTTTAAGACAAATAAAGATGACCTTCTTTGGATTACACCGCTAAACCTCTGTTTATTTGTCTTTCATTAATTATATATGCAGGAAAAATATATTACCCGTACCTTTTTCAAAAAGTTCCCCACAACGAATTAATTATTTCGGAGTGGTTACATTCCAAAGCTAAAGTCGCAGTTATTTTCTAATTATAAAAATACTTTTATCTGTTTACTAGGAATAAGGATTATTGGCCGCTTTGTCCTTAATTATGCAAATTTAAAAGTACCTCAACTTCGAAAGCTCTCAACCACGCATAGAAGAGGGCGTTACGCTTTGTCTAAGTGCCACCCACCTTACGGGTGGGAAACTATAAAAGGAGCAAGAATTCGACATACAATATCAATATCAGATTCGTAATCAGCGAAAAAAGTACTAACTTCTCTTTATATATAAATATAAATATATATATATATATATATATATATATATATATATATATATATATATATATATATATATATATATATATATATATATATATATATATATAAATAATATAATAATATTAATATATAATAATAAAATATAATAATATATATATATATATATATATATATATATATATATACCTATATATATAAAGTATTTTTTTTATTTTTTTTTAAAATATATTTTTTTTAAAATATTATATATATATATATATATATATATATATATATATATATATATATATATATATATATATATAATATATGTATATAATGCCTGCCATATATATATACTCTATGCTATATAATAATATTATATAATATAATATAATAATATAATATATATATATATGCAATATAAAGATATCCACATGGAATAATATATATATACTCTCTCTTTCTTATATATATATATATTATAAAATTTTTATTATTAGCTTTTACTGAATATTTATATAAGAATTTGATATAAATTTTTCATAATATAACCATATATATATATATATATATATATATATATACTATCTATACTATCTTATATATATATATATCATATATATATACCATAATAATATATATATAGTTATATACAATATTTTACCAAAGTAGAATAAATAAAGTATTTTATTATTATATCCCCTGGTTGTCTATTAAGTTAAAGAAATATGATTAAAATGGAGTCACTGATGATGCTGGATATTAGTAATAATATGTATATATATATAATATATGTAATATATAATAATATCTAATATATTAATAATAATAATATATAATAATATGTATAATAATAATATATAACTCCACTTTATATATCTTTCTTAATATATATATCTCCATTTGTATTTGTTCTTTAATTTGGAAATAAGCAAATAACATTGTTTTATACTAACGTTCTGAAGGCTTAGATTGTATGTTATTCTTAGTTATATTTCTTTCATTACCATAAAAAAGGCCAGTGATGAATAGTGCCACTTTCTCAATACCCGATCTTCAATTCCCATATCTATCTATATAGAAGTAATGCTGGGTAAACTGGACAACGGTCGTTTTACCCCATCTTACCTTGACCTTTTTGACCTCTTTTACCCCCCCTTAAAAATTTGATATTATATTTTTAATTTAATTTTACCTATTTGACCTTTTGGAGCCTTTGACCTTTTGGGACTTTTACCTTTGGGCCTTTACCTTTTGAGCCTTTACCTTTTGGGCCTTACCTTTTTGGGCCTAGACCTTTTTTTGACCGCTGGTCTTCCATGGGTCATTTTGGCCCACGGTATTATTGAGAACCCTAATTTTTGAGACCCCTAATCTTTTAGAGAACCCTAATTTTTGAGACCTAAATTTTTTTGAGACTAATTTTGACTAATTTTGTAGCATATTTTGTAACACTAGAAGTTACAACTGATTCTATGATATTAGCTATATTCTATCAGACACCTGTTCCTGATTCAATTATTTCAATACTATTTAAGTTAGTCACATCTCCTTTTCTTACCTGTCTTTATTACTGGATATGGTTTAACTGTTACAAATGTAATTTTATTATTTTAATTCTACTAATTCATTTTAATTCATTTTAATTTATTTTGGATATCTTTTCTTATTATATAATATTTTTATTTACTATTGTGTACTAAAGGCCTTTGTTTAGACAAACATTTGTTTGCATGCTACCCCACTAACTTTTTATTGCTCAGACATTCCCAGTTTTGTTCTTTAAAACCTTCTTTATTCTTTAGCCTATACTTCCCATTCTATTGGATCTTTACCAGTGGACCCACCACAATTTCTTGATGAGCCTTGTGTTGCTTATTTGGTATTCTTGTTCTTTGTTGGACTGGCCTTCCACCTGGTTGTTCTGGAATATTTGTTGCACCAGGGCTTTGGTGTGTCTTGTTAGGCTTTGCTTCTGTCTCACCTATTGTGTCTTTGTTTCCTTTATGGTTCATTTGATACAATGTTTTATATATCTTTGGACTTTATATTAGTTCTTTGTGAAATCTGTTTTATTTTTCTTCTTCTACAGTGACTTTTAACATTACTTTGTTTTCTCTTACCATCTATTTGTTTGTTTCTTAGACACCTACACGTGCGTGCGCACACACACACACACACACACACACACACACACACACACACACACACACACACACACACACCATATACAGACATTCACTATGACACTTACTTTACCCATAGACACTTACATTTACACTTATACACACGTACGCGTGCGCACACACATACACACCCTTGACAGATACCATGGGTCAATTTTTGGCATTTTTATCCTTCCTTTAGGGACTTAGCCTTACAATATCACAACCTTGCTGACCATGAACGTGTCCTTGTGTATTCTATGGTACAATTTTGATGCCTCAGCATTGTTAATTACCACTTTGATGCCTCTAACTGTGGCTCTAATCTTTGTAAAAAACCATCTAGTGATAACCTATTGGTGTTCTATGAGTATTAGATGATTACCAGGTGGTGCCAGAGGTGAGTGCCAATGAATGCCAGTGAGTGCCAATGAGTGCCAAGTGGTGCCACATAGTGCCAAGTAATTGCCACATAGTGCCAACTGAGTGCCACTTTTTTCAAACCTTTTCTAGCCAGCCTAGAATAGGCCTAATATGGGTGTCTACCCTATGTAATAATTGTGAAGGGAATCTAGTTGAGTCATATATTACAATCTACAGAATCTTCTACTATGAGTTAGTATTTTTATGACACTTTACCCTCTCCATAGACACTTACATTAAACCATACACTTACACTCACACCCACACACACAGGTACACTTACACTTACACTCTGCCGCACTCGATGTTTTGATGCCTCAGCATTAATGCCTCGGCAATGATGCCTCAGCATTAATGCCGCAGCTTGATGCCTCGGCATTAATGCCTCAGCAGTGATGTCTCAGCATTAATGCCTCAGCATTGATGCCTCAACGCTGGTTCATCTTTGATGACTCATCTTTGATGACGTCATCTTTGATACCATCTGTATTGATGATTCATGCGGTAAATCTGCTGATAATAAACTCTCTCCATCATAGACAAGAGTTAACAGTAATGTCTTCCGATTCCATGGCGCCGGGCCGCAGCAAAGCCTCCCGCAAGGATGGAGGCCCCGCACAGGTGCGAACCGCCGCGCGAATGAAAAATACTGTACTATAAGTCACGTTCATTTTTTATTTCATGTAATATTTAAAATTTCTTTTCAACGTTATTATGAATCATGCATTACTGTTTCATGCCTAAGCATTGTAAATAAAATTATTTGTATTTGCCTAAAACTGTAACTCTATTACAGACCTATTATTTAACACATATATTTATTAACGTATTTTTTTTTTTACTTTTTACTTTTTAATTTATAATTTACTTTTTGATTTATAAATTTTTAAAAGTGTATGTAAGAAGAAAAAAATTCAGAATGTAATCAAATATATAAAGCATTTTGTTACTGGAGGTGATTATTAGACCATTAGTGTAACATTTATTTATTTGAATTACTAACATGTTAGGTTAAAACATTAAAACATAGGTTCAAAGCAAGTAAAAACAGCTAAAAGTAAAAACATACAAATACTAACTAAGTGACAATCAGGTTCTGCTTTTTCTATGAAAGCTTTGTACACGATGAAATGAAACTTATATATGAGCACTTTCTATTTGTATCACCTGCACTTCACTACCTTACTACTACTACCACTCACTTACCTCTATACTACCCTCTCATACTTTCTCTTTTTATACCATATACCTTTTCTACACCACTATACTTTTCTATTCTCTATTA
>JABUQX010126600.1:27500-32445 GCA_015478945.1 Trachelipus rathkii | reverse complement strand
ATAAAAAGATTTGCACAACGTACAACTCCGACGAACCAACACATTATATGCTGAAGAAACAAAAAAATACTTTCCCTATAGAAACATTTTTAAAATTAGAGCACCGATGTTTAGCTAAAAACACAAACATGTTCAACACCCATTGCACTTAGATGCCACACAAGCACCTACTTCCAAACCTCACTAACCTCGAGAGTTATAAACAACACTCCAATAATTCCCCAGCCTTATAGTATTTCACAAACAAATCCTAACAACTTCCGTCTTATCAAAACACAAATACACCCACACAGCTGCAAAATAATTTAAACGTAAACGCGACAACCGCCAAACAATTACTAACAAGATGAAACAATCCACCAGAAATGTGCATCTCGAATTGTGCGACTCCTCTTCCTGTAACCAGCTTCAATCATCTTGTTGGCAAACTTACAGTAAGATTGCGGCCACCAAACCTGCAAATATTACAAATACGGGGTTAAAGAGCTTAACCTTAAGGCCACAAACCAAATATTCTGAACGATGCAAACAGGCCGGAAGTCTGTCGTCTCACTCCTCCTAGATGAATCCACAGCTCAAGCCAGTCGATTCCCAGCAGCAATCATGGACATCACAAATCATTAAACGATAATTTCGGAAGAAGGGCGACTGCCTGCAGGTAACGATATGTCTATCTTAGCGAGGTGTGACAGTTTACACTAATATTTTTAAGAGCTCGAGATAAACAGATGTAAGAAAAAGAAAAACTAGATAAAATATATAATATATTAAACCACTAACACAAAGATATATGAATATCTACATATATTATATATGATAAATATATTAAATAACTATTTATTATATTATTTATAAATAATGCCCACGGCAAAAGTATATAAATATAAGAGAGATGAGAGAGAGATAACCTTTGAAAGAAGAGGAAAGAGAGGGAAAAAAAAAAAAAAAAAAGAGAGAGAGAGGAAAGAGAGAGAGGAGAGAGAGAGAGAGAGAGAGAGAAGAGAGAGAGAGAGAAGAGAGAGAGAGTCAGTCTTATCCTCATAGATAATAGAAAACGGGAATTTGGAAAGATCGAGATCAGCTGTTTTCAAGGGGTTAAAAACAAAATTATTATTTTTGACCATTGACGAAAAATTAATCCTTTGGATTTAGTTTTGAAGAATTGAAGTCTAGATATTAAATAAAATAATTTATAGATTTAAATTAACTGGAATAAGTTGGAATTTCTTCCATGCTTGATATTTTAAAAGAGCTTGTTTAAGCATATCGCCGATGTGAACTATATATATATATAATATATATATATATATATATATATTATATACTATACTATATAGATATTATAATATATATATTTATATATATATATATATATATATTTTAAAACTACGTAAAATGATAGATATTCAACATATTTTCTATTACGTATATTATAATGATATATATATATAGTATATAAATAATATATATATATATATATATATAATATATATATATATATATATATAAATATATATACTATATATATATCAATATATATACGTATTCATTTTTGATTATTTATAATATTATATATTTATTAATTATTTATTATTATTTATATTATTACATATATTATTAATCTTATTATTTATTTGATTGTTTATTCTATTGTTGTTATTAGATTATTATTATTATACTATTAATTGATTCATATTATTATTATTATTATTATTAATTATTATTAGTCATTATTAATTCATATTGTTCATTATATTATTTATTATTATTATTATATTATTATATATTGATTATTATTATTATCTATTATTATATATCTATTATAGATTATTATTATGTATTTCGCCACTTACAGTTAGTAGTAGTAAGTACGTAGTAGTCAAGTATATCTAGTATAGTCAGTAGTACAAGTAGACTAACTTGGCTTGGGGTCGCAGTATTCACAGGCATTTGTGACTTCATTGTTGAAAAGATGGACTCAATCTTTCCACAAAATAAAATGATTTGTGCTACAAATGCATTTGTCTCCACAATGAAAATGAGAATACACGACCAAGAATTAATATATATATAAAATTATATATCATATATATATAATAATATATATATTAATAATATTATATATATATATATATATATCATATATATATATATACTATATATTATATATATATATTATATATATATATATATATTTCATATATATCATATATTTAATATATATCATATATATATAATATATATATAATACTATATATATAACCTTCCTTTACGGCAGATTTTGCAGAAGAACTTATGAATTAAAATAAAGTTTACAGTAATGAAGAAAGAAATCAAAGTTGACTTGTTACTTGAAAAACAAACAATTTTTAAACAAAAGATTAAAAATCTAAGAAATTACTCCCACATTCCTACTATTCAATTTTTAATCTTTCTAAAGATTATATCTATTATTATTATTATTATATTATTATTTATAATTACTTCGTATTTTATATATTATTATTATTATCTATTATTTCTTATCTATGTATTCTAGCATTGAATTTCATTACTTATTATTTTGTTAATGATTGTTACTGTTTTAGTTATTGTTATGATTCATTATTATTATATATTATTAATTATTGATTATGTATTATTATTATTTTATTATTATTATTATTATATTATTATTATTATTTTATTAATTATTATTATTATTATCTATTGTCTTGTAATTATTATTATTAGTTCTATTATTATTATTATTATTTATTATTTATTATAATTATTATTATTATTATTATTATTATTAATTATTTTATTTTATTATTATTATTATATTATTATTATCAATTATTATTTATATTATTATTATTATCTTTTATGATCTTTTTATTATCATTAGTGAGGTATAAGTAGTAGGCAGAGTAGTTAGTCTGATAGTGAGTAGGAATAGTAAGTAGTAGTAGTAAGTAGTAGTAATACTAGTTTCATTATGTATTATATATTAGTTGATTATTATTATTTTATTATTCTTATTATTATTACTTATTATTATTATTATTATTAATTATTTATTATTATTATTATTTATTATTATTATTCTTTATTCATTAATGTTTTATCTATTAATTTTTTTATTATTATTATTATTATTGCTTTATTATAAGTTCATTATCTTTTATCTATTATTATATATTATTATTAACACAATAAAAAAAAAATTTCGAATAACAAGTTACTTTTGAGTATGCCTGTTTTAGACATTCTCATTCCTATATTATTTCCAATGATGTAATAATCAAAATTTCCGCAAGAATTATCTACATTCAAAACAAATTCCCGGGAGAAGAGGAATATAATTTCTACTAGGCATAAAAGATAATTCAATTTTATAATAAAAGAATAGGATATTTATATAATTAGTGTGTTATTGCATAGTATACGAGTATATTATCCCTCATGGTATTAAAAATTAATGACAGATGACACAGTTCCTAACGTTCCCTGCATTTCCCTGTGAAGGGAAAACGACTTGAAAGAAACTATGCTACGAGACGTTATTTAGGTTACAAAAATGTCTTCTGTGTTTTCCAAGGGATGCTACCAAATAGTCTTACAGAGGAAATACATTGGACCACACGCGACATCAAAAAAATAAAATCAAAGTTTCCCGTACAGCCGCCTCAGGCGTTAGGATAGGTTAGGTTAGGTTAGGTTGTTAGGTTGTTAAATTAGGTTAGGTTTGGTTGGGTTGGTTAGGTTAGGTTAGGACTGGTTAAGGTTAGGTTAGGTTAGGTTGATAGGTTTGTTTAGGTTAGGTTTAGCGTTAAGACATAGAGTTGAGGTTAGTCATAGTGTGTAGGTCTAGTTAGTTAGGTTAGGTTGAAGGTTCAGGTATAGTTAGTAATAGGTTAGGTTATCAGGTTAGTTAGTATAGGGCTTTAGTTAAGCTTTGTTGCGATTCGTTAAAGACCATGCTCACACGACACACAAACTCTAAATACATAACCATGAATTTATTTTATAAATGTAGACCAGTTTAAAACTTGTCAATGGATCCATTTTCCCTGAGTCGGACCATTTGAGGAATACTTCTTCTGAAAAAGGATGAACACAAGAATTTTTGCTTGACACAAATAAATCTATTAAATTTTCCTAACATACTATAACATAGAGATGACAGTCAATCATCATTTTACGATCAACATAATACCTCAGTATCTTGTTTCTCTTCTACATTAATTTAAGGACCGTGGCACACAACGGTAATAGAGCGCACCGAGTCAGCATGGCAAGGCGCAGGATATCGAATCCTAGTTCGGACCCTAGGTAGAAACTACTAGAACGTTCGCTCTTGAATAGGGCTCAGCCGCGTGAGGTGATGAACTTTAAAAAAAAAAAAAAAAAAAAAAAAAAAAAAAAAAAAAAAAAAAAAAAACAACACTGCTGTTCTCATTAAGCTAGTCCCTCTTTTAAAATTGGTATATATTATCTATTGTTTACTACTTAAACTAATATTATAACTGTATGTAGAACTAATAATTTTTAAATTGTTTCTTATTCTGAATAAAAATATTCTTGAATTTGAGATCTTGTCTCAATTCTCATTTTACTACAACTTCTTGTGGATTGTTTTAGTTTGTCCTATATTCACTCTAAGCCAAGGTTTGTTCTGTAGATACAATTTCTTTCCCTTTCCTGTTTTATTTTCTTATTATAACTTTTATTGAAGACTGTTAATATTGAGCAGGTTTTCTCGTGCTGCCATCAAAATTTAGATCTGATCTTTAATATAGAAATACTCATTACATTTATAATAATGTTGGCAAACGCACCAGGTGCTGTGCGGTGCGAGTGCGTAAGTGCAGAGCGCGGTGCGCATTGAAAACTAGGAGGTGCGAGTACGGTGCGACAAAACAATAACTTTGAGGCGTGTGGTGTGGTGCGGTGCGGTTGT
>JABUQX010126600.1:5000-25000 GCA_015478945.1 Trachelipus rathkii | reverse complement strand
TTACCTATAGTATATCTCTGTGGAGGAGAAGGAATTACCCACAGCGTATGTTCTGCCTGTCGCAAAAGGAACTAATAGGGAGAGAGTGGCAGATGATTAGCCGCCCACTATCAACTTTATTTCATTGCTAGATAGCTATTGCAGGCCTGAATGTCTTGACAAGCCGTAAGCGACCACGTATCTTTCAGCGAAATTGTATGAATCGTTTGGGCACATGGAATGTCAGAGGAATAAATGTCGAGGAAAAGAGGAGAGGTGATGGATGTATTTTGAAAGAGTAAATTTGATTTGCAAGCTTTGAATGAAACAAAAGATAAAAGGTATTGGTGAAGATGGGTGGTGTGGTGTGAAATGTTGTGTGTTGGAGTGGAGAGGAATGAGAGGGGCAAGAAAGAGTTGCGATTTTGATCAGTGGCATGTGGCAGAGAGCTATGGTGGATTTTGTTTGTGTGAACATACATACATACATACATACATACATACATACATACATACATACATAACATACTTATACATAATACATAATCATAATTTACCATAAAGCATCAATACATACGTACATACATACATTAAATACATACATAATACAACATACTACATATACATTTACAATTACATACACATACATACATACATACATAGCATTACATAATACAATACATACATACATACATACATACATACATAAATACATAAAATGGAAATGGAAATGTATTGTTATCCAAAACCTAATAAAGAAGCTCTCAATTCCACAGTGAAAAAGAAGTTGTAATTGACAAACTCTTCAATTAAAAACCTTAATTTAAAACCCATTATCAAATCTTAATTATAAAATGGTCGTTATTTAATTGCTCGCTTGAGACTTATCCAAATAATAACTAATAATAATATAATAATAATAATTAATAATATATAGATAATAATAATTTAATACATAATAATTAATAATAGATTAATAATAATAATAATAATAATAATATAATAATATAATTATTAAGAATAATAAGTAATAATGTAATGATCATGTAGTGATACTGACAATGAATATATGTAATGTAATGATTGTATCAATATACAACTATTAAAACAATTGAATTTCAAATAATAATAGTAATAATAATAATAAATACTAATAATAGATAATAAATATAATAATATAAATAATAATAATAATAATAATAATAATAATAATAATAATAGTAATAATAATAATAATAATAAAATAATAATAATATAATAATAATAATAATTTTTCAAACAAATAAATGTAATCACTCATCATATTCTAATCTTGTTCCTTCAATATGTGTCTCACTATCGCTGGCATGCATTTTGTTATTATTATTTATACATTTATTATTATTATTTTATCGTTATATTAATTATTTAGTTATTATTATTATTATTATTATTATTTTCTTTTTTTATTATGTATTATATATATATTATTGACATTAGTATTAGTTTATTTGATCTTTATTATAAATATTATAATGTATATGATTATTATTATTTGTTATTATTATTATTATTATTATTTAATTATTATTATTATTATTATTATTATATGATTTATTATTATTACTTAGTTATTTATTATTATGATTATTAGTTATTATTATATTAATTACTTTTATTATTATATATGTATTATTATTTTATTATTTAGAAATAAGTATCTCACTACTGCAAGGTTAGAGATATCCTGCTTGACCTCATTGATGTCAGTCTTACGCAGTGGATACCTTTTACATCTGCTTTTTTGCTCTTCTGTTTATTTGTGACCTTCTTACCGGAGTCGCATCACGTTTTTTGTGTTGAAGATTCAGGCTTCCTCTTCTGACTGTTGAAATTTCTTCATTACTTTATTATTATTATATTATATATTATTTATTATTATTATGTCATTATTAATTATTCATATTATTGATTATTGCATTATTTATTATTATTTATTATTATTATATCATTATTGTTATTATTATAAAAATTGTCATATTCGATTAGGTTATATAAATTGCTTATAACTAATAAAAATAATAACTAATTGTACAATAAGTATAATAATAATATTTAATAATTAAAATAGATATAATAATAACTAATAATAACATGAATAATAATAATAATATACATAATAAATAATAAAATAATATATTAAGAAAAAGAGTAAAATATAAAGAAGCATCCCGAATTAATAACAAAAAATAATAATATAAAATAATAATAATAAATAATAATAATAATAATATGAATAATAATAATAAATATAATAATAATAATGAATACAGTAATAATAATAATAATAATCAATAATAATAATAATAAACTGAAATAATATTAATAATAATAATAATAAGTAATCAAATAATAATATAATAATAGTAATAATAATGAATAATAATCTAATAACACATAATAATAATAATTAATTAATAATAATAATAATAGAATCAATAATAATGAATATAATAATAATCAATTAATATAAATAATAGATATAATAATCATAATAATAATTAATAATAATAATAATAATAACTAATAAATAATATAATAATAAAATAAATAAAATAAGAAATAATTATTAATAATTAAAAATAATAATTAATTATGAATAATAACATAAATAATAATTTAAAATAATTAATAATAATGAATAATAATTAATAATAATAATAATAATAATATAATAATAATATAGTAAAAATATAATAATAATAAAGTAAAGAATAATCATATTGTTATTATTATGTACCGATGGTAATATTAGCTTAAAATATTACTGGAAATTAGATCAACTATACTTACCTTCCTCGCAAATGAGTCCACTGGTCACTCTGCCACCTTTAATATGAAGTGCTTCTTTGATTCCTTTCGTGTCGGAATGACGATTGAAAGGGGAGTACCGAGTGTCTCCCGTCTTGGCACAATCAACTTACCATAAACGGAGTTCGGGCCGAAATCTCCACTCAGTGTGTCGGCTATTTTCCTCAGCAAACACCACACACCAAAAATATATAATATATATTATATATATATATATATATATAGTATATAATATATATTTATTATATATAGGTTATATAGACATTGATTATTTAGATATTAAATCTGTTTTGGTGGTCTTAGACATAAAATTTTAAAATGAAAGAATTGTAAATAAAAATACTAAGTATAGCAGCTGTTGCAAATAATCAATAATAAAAGATATAATAATAATCAATTAATATAATCAATAAATAAAATAAATATATAATAGATAATATAAATAATATATAATCAATAATAATCAATAATAATATAGATAATAATTAATAAAGATAATAATAATAATAATCGGATAATGATGAGGCTGCTTAAAACCGTCTATGATCCTGAAATACCAAGATGATTTACGAGTTGGTGACGATGGATTTACCGGATTGATATTGATGATGATGATGAATTATTGTTGAGTTTATGGATGAATGATGAATGAATGAATAATTAATATAAATAATAATAATAATAATAATAATAATAAATGATAAATAATAATAATAATAATACTAATAAATAAATAATAATTTAATAATAATATAATAATAATAAGTAATAATAATAATATAAAAACAATTAAAGTAGTATTTGTCTTACGTAATTTGGATTTTTACAATTTCCTAAAACCTTTACAGGCAACAAATTTTTTACAGGACAACTGATTTATTAAAACAAAATTATTGCCTTTTGAAACGACTCCGAGATTTCGTCCATTCACGTTAGACATTTTCAAGGATATGACTTTATTTCTAATAAGTTATGCAAATTAAAGAAAAATAAATAATAAATTATATGCAAGCTTTCAAAAAGTTGGTATTAAAACTGGTTTTATTTATGACATACCTTGAAAGAGATGTAAAGTTTATAACTTTTGATTATTGTCGTTTATTTTATTTCCAATTTATAAGTAACAAATTTAAGTAATCGAATTGCGTATATATTTTACTTGTGATCTTCCGTTCTAGTATTTATATTACGGAAGGCGACTTCCACTCTAGCAAGCTATAGAAAATTCCCTACTTTTTGCCTCAATTTTAAAGTAATTCACACTATTTTATTACTTTGCGCGATTTATTTATGCTCCGTCAAAGTATAAGGGATTTAGCAATACTTATTTTGCTTGTTTGCTTGTCCTTATTGCTAATTATATATGTTCTATATATTTATGTTTAATATATACTATATTATAATATTAGTTATATATTATAATACTATATACTATACTAATATATATATAATATATATATATATAAAATTTATATATAGATATTATATATTATATAAATATATATATATATGATTATATATATATATATTATATATAATATATATATTATATATGATATATATATATATATATATATATACTCTCTATGTATATATATAATATATATATATATATATATATATATTATAATAATATATATATATATATATTAATATATTATATACTATAATATATTATATATCATATATATATAATATATATATAATAGTTGATCGTAGTCGTGATCGTTTGTTTGCGAAGGTATTGGCCATGATAAAGTGCCGTTTTCGAACATATATCGTATGTTATTCGATTTTGTGATTGATAAGCATTTGGATATGTGTTGTTTATTGTGAATTACCGTAGTAAAATTCTTTATTTTTCAGAATCATTATAATGGGTGGTCAAGGTTCAAAAAAAATTCGGCAGCAATTTGTGGACACCATCTTACTGTTTGCGTATTCAAACCCGGACGTGTACGGCGCCGAAGCTTGCTGGTAAGGGTTATGCCGTGAAAATATGCGGGATGGCGCAATGCTCAAGATTACCGCACGCAGATGTTTTCGCGCTTCAAGAATGGGAATTTTGACCTCAAGGATGGGCTTCGCACTGTCGCACCGGGCGTCCTGTTGCCTTTTCTTCTCCTACAATAGAAACGCTCACGACTTACACACAACCATTATATATATATATTAGTATCATATATATATAGGTATTATAATATAAATATATATTATATTATAGTTATATATATAGTATATATAATATATATTATATTTATAAGTATATAATATATATATAATATATATATATTTATATATTATTAATATATATATATATATATAAAGAAGACATTCTTCGCCGTTCTAGGCGACCAGGAGTGCAATCTTGTCCTTTACTTTTTTTGCATTCAATAACTCGGGACAGCATCGGAAACTTTTCTACTAGAAATGCATCTCTCAGGAGAGCTCTAGAAGAGAACGATTTTAGAAGTCAAATGGGAAGAAGATGCTAGTTACATTTAAAAACGGGTGAAAACTTACCGGATATATACCCTCAAAGGACTAGCATCGAAACATTGCGCCGAGAAATAGTTTTCTAGAGCAATGCTCCAGATCAGAGTTTCGAGGCAAAGGAAAGAAGATAGCTGCCAAATGACAGGGCGACAAGTCCCACTTTGGAAGAATGGGTAGAGTGTAGAAACATTATATATATATATATATATATATAATATATATTATATATATTATATATATTATATATATTATATATATATATCATATATATACTATAATATAATATATATTATTTATAATATATATATCATATATCTATATATATATATATATATATAATATATATATTATATAGATATATATATATATAATAATATAAATATATATAATTATATTATATATATATAATATATATATATATATATATAATATAGTAATATGGATTAAAAACTACAACTTCAACGTTGATGCAGATATAATAAAGAATTCACCTCTCCCTTGAGATCTAATAAAAATGAAAGAATAGAATCTATAAATTTAATTAAATCTAATCCTAAATTCACATGGAAAATTAAGAAACACAACAACATCTAGTGCGAATAATATGAAACGTCCTAGTATTCTCTCGTTACTCGAACACATTCGTATCGGGACAAACTGAATTATAACAAAAATTAAATATTACAAATTTAGCTACTTTTTAATTTGGCTCCTTGGTGACTATTTTCTTTGGGTGGATAGAATTGCTTTTTAAAATGTTCTTTACTTTTTTGAGGATTTGCCGAAGGATGTCGATTCTTTAGAGGGCGCTATATGATGTGTCGTCATAGTGGATTTCCTTGTTGCTGATTAAAGTTGATTACGTTGTTAATGGATGAACAGTTCAAAATTTTTCATTTTCTGTGAATTTTGAATGACGGTTTTATGAAGTGGGCGGTGGTATGTTGTTAATTTGCCATGGTCTGATAATTTGTCAATGTTTTACTTTACGAAGGATGATTGTTGTATCAAACTTTACAATCGTTCTTTTTGCGCTGATTATAATCTAATGTTTTGAAAAATTATTTGGTTTCGCTAGTTTTTTTTTTGGGCAATTAATTGCAAGAAATAGTATAAATTGCTGATCAGTGTTTTGTTATCTATTAGTGGTTTTAAAGTGATGTTGGGTTATGTTAATTGATTAACTGTTTTACGCATCAGGATCAGAGTCGTAATAATATTATAATGTATTTAGGTATGAGTAATAAGTTTGTGTACTGAGCGTATTAGTTAGGTTAATGTAAATAGTTTGTTTGCTCTTTTGATAATATTTGTTGACGATATTCTTTGGGGAATTTACGATTACGATTATTAAATTTAAATTAATTAGCTTCTATTCTTCATTTATAACCTCAAAGTGGAAGTGGAATCTTTTATAGATATATATTTAATAATATATACTATATTAATAATATTATAATATTAATAATTTATATAATATATATATATATATATATATATTATAATATATAATATGTATAATAATATTAATGAACTGTTATGTTTTACGACTCCGTCAGATTTTGATTTTTTTTTTGTTTTGTTTTGATTATATATATTATCTAGTAATAAATGACCCAACATCAATTTAGGGTGAAAACATGATCAAAATTATATGACCAGTTACGTTTTACGACTCCGTCAGTTTTTAATTTTTTTTCTTATTCTTTAACTTACAGATGCCACGCACCATAAACCGCAAAGATGCAGGAGATCGGGTCTCTCGGCCTTCCGGGAACAGACAGGTTGGACTATTATCCCCCCCTCCAGGCAGGGTCCCGGAAACCGGCTCTTTGTATTTGGTGTCGCGGGGTTCCTCCGCACCTACCCCTAGGGTACTGGAAAGTCCCCCCCTGTTCCCCGTCAGCTCGAGCCCCTAAGTTTTTTTTTTTATTTTTTTATTATTATAATTCTGATTTTAACATTTTTGTGAATAACGACTTTTGCACGCTGATTTCCAAAGTATCGTATTGGTTTTTTCTGTAAGTTTCGTACTTTTCGAAATAATAAATTTCTGAAAAAAAAAATCGTTTTTTTTTTTTTAGCTTTTTACTTTTTTTTTGTAATAAGTTTTATTACGAATGATTTCAAATAGTGTAATTGTTTGATTCGGGTAAGTTGTTCTACTTTTGAGATATTTCATATTTTTTAAATTTACTTAATTAAAACATTATTTAAAATATTTCGAACTCGTTATAATCATGTCGATCACACTGAATTCATTGTTAAGTCATATACTAGCACTGTTTGGTGATGGGTTAAAAAGATGAATTCTAAAGTAAGAAATTAAAAATTGACAGTCTTGAAAAATAAACAGGGCCTATATAGTATACTTATATATATATACTATATATATATTAATATAATAATTAATATATATATATATATATATAACTATATATATTATATAGTTATATATATATATACTATATACTATGATATATGTATTATATACTATATAATAATTGCATGATATATATTGCAGAGTCCCCAAGGGAGACGTGATTATGTGATGATGATGATGATATGAAGCAATATGATGATGAGTTTGATGATAATAATGATAATTATTATGTCCACCGATGACGACAAATTGAAGATGTCATAGATGATGAACTGACTAATTACAAAACAGCTATAATCTTGAACAAAAAATAAAAAAAAAATATTTACGATAGTCGCCTGATAAGAGACCTAGACATCATTGCGATTGAGAAGGTCGAGCAAACGATGTATGTTATTACGGAGTAAAACCAAACATCACAAAGCCGCAAAACCTCGTAAAACTTCCGAGTCCTTCCAAGTCAAACTTCTCAAGTTCAACAAGACCAAAGGATGCCCAAAAGAGGGACTGAGACGTTTCAAATAGGCTGAAATAATAATAATAATAATAATAATAATAATAATAATAATAATAATTAATAATCAACGATAATAATAATAATAATAATAATAATAATAATAATAATAATAATAATAATAATAATAATAATAATAATAATAATAATAATAATAATAATAATAATAATAATAATAATAAATAATATATAATAACATAATAATAATGAATAATAATAACAAACAACAATAACAACACAACGCCAAAAACAACGGATATAATATATAATAATCGTAATAATGAATAATCATATTAATTAATTAATATAGATAAATAATAATATAAAATAATAATGTAATAATACATAGATAATAATATAATAATAATAATAATAATAATATAATAACAACATTCGAAAAAGTTCGGGATTTGGATATCTTAAAATTTCGTTGTTTTATCTTTCCTGAAAATTCCTTGAAATTTCTCATTTTATTATTATTATTATTATTATTATTATTATTATTATTATTATTATTTTATTATTATTTATTATTATTTATTATTATTAATTATTAATTATTTATTATTTTATATATTATTAATTAATTATTATTATATTATTATTATTATTATTATTTCCTGGAATATCACAATTACTCTTAATTACTTTGCAAATCTTCTCCATGTGAGGCAGGACTGTTTCTGGTCGTAGTAATCTGGAAGTCCCCCGGCAAGGTGGTAACAATTTTGCATTTCAAGCTCAGCGTAGTACCACATTAATTGATTTAAGCCTATGAAGTAATAATAATAATAATAATAATAATTAATAATAATACATAATGAATAAAATAATAATTAATAATAATTAATAGATAATAATAAGTATAATATAATTAATATAATATAATAATAAATAATAATAATAATAATATTACAATAATAATAATAATATAATATTTAATATTATTTGAATAATAATATAAATAATACATATAAATAAATAATACAATAATAATAATAATAATAATATTAATAATAATAATAATAATAATAATAATAATAATAATAATAATAATAATAATAATAATAATAATAATAATAATAATTATAATTATAATACATAAATAATTAAATCAATCAATAATATAATAATCAATAATAATACATAATTAATAATAATAATAATAATAATAATAATATCTAAAATAGAAATCATTAAATGACATGAAATATTACTTGCATTTAGATAAAACGAATTAGTCAGACGTTAAATTGGGAAGTAATTTTATTCATTGGATTCTGACAAGTGAAAGCGGCTCAACACATGCTTTTATTATTCCACAATTGGGATTTTCGCGATTTTCGTTTGTTTTTTTGGTTATTTGTTTTTTTTTTTTTTTTTTTGGTTTTATTCAATTGTCTATTTGGTAAATTTCATTTATATGGAGAGTTTCGTAGTTGGACAGATTATTCGAATACAAATAAGTATAAATATTGTTTCGACAATTGTTGGGGCGAAAAAAAAACAAAAAACAAAAAACAAAAAAAAAAAACAAATACAAATTCTGTTATTTTCACATGAGAAAATAATTTGAAGCTACTTTCTTATGCGTAACTTATCTTTTCTTTATTGAAAATATCGCTGTGACATTTCTATTGATTCATTGGTACAATATTTACAGTGTATGGACATTGATTATCTTAACCCTTGGTGAAATTAAATTGGAATCCTTTGAGGCCCATCTTTTCGTTCTTTTTGTTCTGCCACAAGATCTATCTTCTATACATTTGTCTATTTGCGCGAATTTAGGTTATTCTAATGCGATATTCTTTATGGACGAATATTTGGAACATATATATATTGGAATAATGAAGATCTGTATCGTGTACTTTTTATTATGTAGCTAGTGAATCACTATAAATCAACTGAAGTTTATCGCTTTTTGGCCTGTTATTCGCAACACAGGACGATTTATTCTTCATGCATTCGTCTATTCGGAGCAATTTCGGTTATTAAGAACTTCGCCAGTTTGGCAAATATTTGGCATAATATGAACGTTGGAATTCTCAGCTACAACTCTTATTGTTTCTTAATATTGAAAAAAAAAAAAATTAATTCATATAATGCTTTTGCTTTTGAAAAGCAAATATTTAAATTGTGATCTTATGTACAGCTGGAGAAATTAGTTATTGAACAGTTTTCTTTTCAAATATTTAATCATGAGTAATATCGTTGCAACATGATGGCAAGACGAATAGTGTATGACACATGGGCAACGTGAACGTTCTAGGTAGCTTATGTTTATTCTTCAAACCTAAACAATATTTTTGCATCATGAAAGGAAAAATATTTTCAGAATTTTTTTAAGAAGTAGTTATGAAAGGAAATGCTCAGGAACAAATTTATAAAGCTCTATACCTATACAACTTTGTCTATTTTGGCGAATATATTGGTCATCTAGCATATCAGGGTGGAAATATCAAATATCTGTAAACAAATACCGATTCTGATTTCTAAAATTGCAGCTTTTATTGTTTTACTCCGTGTACCCAAGCCTTAAAAATACTCAAAGAGGACCTATACCCAAATGGACGACAGGAAAATGGCCGATTTGTAAAAAAAAAAATATATATATATATATTTGGTTATTAAGAGTTTCTCTAACGAATCCGACAAAACTTAATCTAACCTAACCTAACCTAACCTAACCTATACCTAACCTAACCTAATCCTACCTTTACCTAACCTAACCTAACCTAACCTAACCTAACCTAACCTAACCTAACCTAACCTAACCTAACCTAACCTAAACTAACCTAACCTAACAACGCCTGCGAAGGCTGTACAGGAAATTTTTTTGATATTGTGTCGACACATTTTTCCTGGCTATCCATTTTCCTGTCCACCATTTATGCTAGCCCCCCTTAAAGAAGATGGTGGCAAGTGTCCCTAAATAAGAAAAGAGACAGGTAAATTAGCAAAATATCTGCATGCTACTTAAGCAAGTCTACAACCGCTTAACCACAATCTACAAATGAAATAACGATCAAATCCAGCTTACCACAGTCGAGACCAACAATCGAACACTCACCGCAGCCGAAGGCAAAGAGAACGAGGCTGTAGAGGAAGAAGAACTTGAGGATATCGAATATCATTCTCCCCAAGGATATCTGAAGGGGTCCCAAGTGGGGGTTCACGCTAAAGATGTTTATCATCTTGAGATAACTGTTAAATTTGGATGATTTTGGAAAAGAGTTAGGAAAAGTTTGTTTAAATGGAACTAATGCACTAGGATTTCACATTATTATTATTATTATTATTATTATTATTATTATTATTATTATTATTATTATTATTATTATTATTATTATTATTATTATTATTATTATTATTATTATTATTATCATTATTATTATTATTATTATAAAGATATTAGTTTAATTAAAAACTTTAACTACTACTACTACTACTACTACTACTACTACTACTACTACTACTACACTACTTACTTACACTACCACTTTACTACTACTCTACTACTACTACTACTACTAATAAATATAAATAACTAAATATTATCACAATAAGGCAATTAAAATAATAATAATAATAATAATAATAATAATAATAATAATAATAATAATAATAATAATAATAATAACTGGAGAGTTCAATGATATTTATAATCTGAACCTGAAAATCATAGCAGCTCCAAAACAACCTTCAGAAATAAGCATGGGATCAAAGTCATCCCAATCCTCCCTGGGATAATAAGGCCACTTATCGTAATACCACAAGTCCCGGTGGACAAGGATCCATGACGTCATGCGTAGAAGAATCCAGGTCATGAAGAAGGTGTTCGTGATGTAATCCACTAAGTTCCAAAGGTTTATTTCATAGAAGGCCTTCCGGTCCACAGTGTCTTTATTTCTGCCCATATTAGCCTTTTATAATATATATATATAATATATATTATATATATATATATATATACTTATACTATATATTATATATATATATATATTTATATATAATATATATACTATACTATTTAATATTATATATATATTAATATATATATTGATATATATATATATAATATATATATATATATATTATATATTAATTATATATATATTATATATTATATATATATATATATATAAATATATAATAGTATCTATAATATATATATATTATATAATATATATATTATATATATATAAATATATATATATATTATTATAATTATATATTATTATATATATAGTATTATATATATATAGTATATATAATATATAACTGTATATATATAATATTATAATATATATATATATAATATTATATATATATATATATATTATATATATATATAGTTTATATATAGTAGTAATATATATATAATATAATGAGCTCTTGTTTCATTAAATTGCTTATACTTAGAGAATAATTTTAACATTCAATTGTAACATTCAAAATGTTAAAATTGAATAACCCTAGGCTTTTTATTTTCAATTTTTATTTGTCGTTGTTAGTATTTAGTATTGACATCGATTTTTGTTTAAGTATTAAATGAATTTAAAAAAAATAAGCTATTTTTTTAAAGGAGATTAATGTATCATCAAATTTTAAAATAATCCAACCAAGCTTTGAAGTAAATACATTTTACAATAATATGAAATAGAAACACATAAAAATGTTTCTCAATACGTACCAAAAACGTATATAATAATAAAGCATTCAACAATTCCGGGAAAAGTCCCTCGTTCTTTTATCTTCCATTCTTCATCATATCTTGTAACCAAATCGCTGCACAAAGACATGTAATTTTTCTAATTTATATCGTTGTGAAAGCAAAAGCTACGATACCACTGACACGATCATATGTCAAAGTAAAAAAAAACATAAATGTTAAAGCTAAGTGTTATCTGTTAGCATCAGGTGACTATAAATTCATTCAGTTAATTCACAGGCCTAGGTTAGCATGCAAAGAGACAATTGAGCAAGTGTGAAACTAGATGAATAAAAGAAATAATACTAGCAACTATACCGCTCTACTACTTAGGTGAACAAATATTCTAATCGTTGTGATGCAAGAGCCAGAAACACTGGAGGATCAGATGATTAACAGTAAAAACAATAAAGGTTAATAACTATCCCTCAATTACTCAGGTGAACAATTCATCGCTAAAACACAGGCCTAGTTTGTAAACATATAAAGATGGCAATTGAGCAGTGTGAAATACCTCGCACTCACCACAAGAATATAATATAGACAACTATCCGCTCTACCTATTAGGTGAACAATTCATCAGCTAATCACACAGCTAGTTTAGCATTCAAGAGACAATGTGAAAACAAGATGAATAAAAAATATACTAGCAACTATCCCTCTACTACTTAGATGAACGAATTCGACTACTACTAATCTCATGGTCTATTTTAACATGTAAAGCGTAAAAACAAGTTGGAGAATAAAAAGATGAAAACGGATAATAAATACTAACTAGCCCTCAACTAATTATATAACTTATTCGTCGGCTAAATACATAGGACTAATTTAACATACAAAGTGAAAAACGAGTAGGACAAGAAGATGAATAAAAATTGAAAAATTATTACTAGCTCTCAAGTACTTAAATGACTAATAGTTTAAGTTTAATAAACAAAGAGACAAGCAGGTAGGAGAAGGAGATAAATAATTTTAATAATAAATACTAGCTATCTCTAGTGCTTAGGTGACGAATTCGCTGGCTAAGTCCATAGGCCTGGTTTAATTTATATAATCATGTTTTTCTTTTCGGTGTTATCAAATTCACACAAAAACCGTCATACATCAGATGTTTCTAGAAGTTTTGCCAATATTTTAATTTTTAATTTTCGGTTAAGGGGGAAACTATGTCTTTGGGTAGCTCAATTTTTCTAATATAATTTGGATAGTTGATGGGTAGATATTATTTGCTGATTACATATATAAGCAATAGTTGAGATTAGTGTAATCTGGCGAAATATCGATATTTTTTTCCGATAATCCTTTTTTTTATGATATCTTAATAACTTAAGAGGAATAAAAAACCTCTGACGAATCTCTCTCATATATAAATATATTCCCTCCACCAAATATTTTTTTTTGTTTAATTCGGTTTAGAACCCATTAAATTGCTAAGTATACACAGAAATCTGTGTCTACTTAACAAAACTTATCATAACCTTACTTATTTTTCGATCATAAAAAGAAATTAAATATGAAAACACAGAATAACATTCCTTATAAATATATCGTAAATGTGGCAATTTTTTATTAATATGTGGCAACGTTGCTTCATCCCTATTTCAAAACATCGATTATTTTTTTTAAAAAAATATCGATTATTTTTTTAGATTACGCTAAACTCAACTATTACGCATATATAGATAGTAAAATGTTTTATTTCCACTCTATTAAATTTTTTTGATGTATTCGTATTAATTTGCAAAAAACTTATGGCATATTTGTCGATACTGTACTGTAACTAGTGAGGTTGTATTTCAATAACCTCACAAGCCTAGCATTGTTCCATAACCTCGGAAGTTTACTGATCACAAACTGGTATAATAATGAAAATTAATTTAGGTTAGGTTAGGTTACGTTAAGTTAGGTTAGGTTAGGTTAGGTTTGGTTAATTTATGTACCTCGGTAGTCACAGTACAGTATCTACAAATATGCCAAACTTACTTAAGAAAAACATGTATGATGAACATTGGCATATAAATTTAACGAAAGGTTTCTTCATAAGTTTTCCCCTTGAAGATTCCGGATTAATTATGTAAGTAAGAGAAAATAGAGGAAACATTAAAGACAGTTTTAATATCTCTGCAGTTTTCTTTAGTTCGCTTTTCCTCCGAAATCCTGGAAGACCATCGTACCAGATTGCTCCAAGAAGTTGTTGGACGTTGGAGTGAGCCACGAACTAATAATGAGAAAAAGTAAAATTTTCATTACATAAGACATTTGTAGATATAAATAGCCAACTAAATCATAAGGATTAAGACTCCATTCTAAAATATATACAATAACTGAATATATATATATATATATATATATATATATATATATATATATATATATATATATATATATATTTTATATATTCTCTTCTATTTTATATATATTCTATATATATAATATACTACTATAATAATATATACTTATCATAATATTATAATAATATATATATATATATATAGTATATATATATATATATATATATATAATATATGTAATATATATATATTATAAATATATATAAAAATATATATGATATATATATATATATATATATATATATATAAAATGCCCTTTAAAGCTACGACTCTTGGCATAGTAGTGCAATTAATAAAAGAAAGTTTTAATGATTTCAAACAACTTTAATTTATTTGATTTAATTCTTTGAGATGTAATTGAAATCTAATTTTAAGTATCTATAAATAAAATTGATTATTAAAAGTTTGATTACAGATAATATTGAGTTTAGTTTTTCTAATTTTTAGACGAAAACTTTTGAAAACAATCGAAATTGGTAGTCTGGTACTATAACTCGACAGAAATTCCCTTTTTTTCCTTCTGTTCAACGAGCTCTTCATTTTTTAAACAGATTTTTGAACATTAATATTGTTTAAAATTGCATTTTTACCCCCTTTCTGGCCATTTGTTTAATTTGCAAAGCTTCATCTCTCTAAAAGAATGATGTTCACCTTCTACCCAAGAACTTCCGTTCGGATCATAGTTCAGCATTGTTGAAAGCTCACTTCTGCTTCTAACTTGGTCCAAAATGTGGGTACAAAATTTCCTTACGTTCTCGTCGAGTTTCTGCAAACAGTAATAAGCTTACTTCGTGTAATAAGTTGAAAATAATTCTTAGTATTTCTTTTAAGTACTTAATTATCATACCCTACTTATTACAGTTAGTGAGTAAAGTTTGTATTAAAAGGAACAAGTGAATACATGATTTTAAATTTTCCATTGATTCCCATAGTGGTAGAAGAATTTCAAAAAGAATATCATATTGATACAAAAATATCCTTAGCACATAAATTAATCGTAGAAGATAGATAAAAGTTTGCCTATTTTTATTCTATATTAGTAAAAATATTTTAGGTATTAGTGTATACCTAAATTTATTCAAAAGGTTGTATCTTAGATATGCACCAATTTAAGTCAACAGAGTTGGGCCTAGAATCTTGAAATGATAATCTACTATATTACAAGCATACAGAACATCTCAGGTACGCGCTTAGCAGTAATTTATAAAGTTATATCAAAGACAAAGTTGTAGGAGAGTGATTAACGCTTCATTTTCTTCCATCGACTGATCTTTATAAGTTATAACATGGAAAATATCAACCACTTGCAATTGCATTTTCGCTAAATTCTGATTAAACTTTGAATATTTAAGGTCAAGAATTGCGTGTCGATTAACATATTGTTTATAATTACAAATATGGTTTATGATAAATATGTTTGATTACCTTTTTAATATTGGTTGAAATATAATTTGAATCAGATTACATTTGTTTCGCACCGAATCAGAGCGATTGGCAAGGAAGGTAGGTTAGCTTTGATCATTTTGACGCAGGGTTAAAGAAGTCGGCGCCGATTTTGTCCATTTTGAACGAACACAATCCGCGGAAGAAACAATTCAGGTTAGTAAGCGAAGTCGGAAAAACAAAGAGGAAAGTTAATGAATGTATTAATTGACTCTATTTTTATACAGATGAACAGTTTGTTAAAACAGATTAAAATAAATCTTTCCAAAAACTGATAGAGTATGAAGAAAGAGGCTTCTCACAATGTTGTGTGATGCTTGTTCAGTCTCAATAGTGAGGTTAGTATGAAAGATATCAGTTACTTGAAGAAATTAAAATAAGTGACTGATGAATTTAGTAAACATTAGATTTTTTTGCAGGACACTGTGTTCCAAGTCGTGTTTGACAGAAGAACGTCAGTATTTGTTGGAGCATATAGATGAAGGCAATTGGTAGCGAAATCTCTTTGATAGCTACAATAACTAAAGCAACAAAACTGGTCTTCGGTGAGTCAAAAGAGAGGCGGAAATACTAGAGATGACATTCTTACAGAATTAATTATTTGGTGACAGGAGTCGACAGCTTAAACAACAATGGCAAGTTTCAATAATGTTATGGAAAATGTAAAACCAGGAATAAGTTTAAAATAAAGAAGGATTTTTTGAACATCAAGAAAATCCCAATAATGGCAAGATAAAATATACATTAAATGTTAACCTTCTACCCAAGGACCATTAATTCGGATATTATAGTTCAACATTGTTGAAAATTCACATCTGCTTTAACTTGTTATATATATATATATATATATATATATATATATATATATAAACATAAAAAGTATATATATACATATTATATTTATAATATAATATATATATATATAATATAATACTATTAATTATATATATAATATATATAATATACATATATATACTATATCATATATATATATATATTTATACTATAAAATATATATATTATACTAATATATGATAATGAATATATATATAACATAATATATATTATATAATTATAATAAATATACTATATATATATATATATATATATATTTTAATACATATTGAGACAGAAAAAGTTTAGACAGAGCCAAGTATTAAAAGTTTTTTTGTTAAGAGAGCAATCGCCAAGTTTATTCAAAATATTAATTTCAGTTGAAAGCACAAACAAAATAAAGAACACACACGCACAAACGACTGAACCACACCACACATGCCATATATATATTATATATCATATATTTATATTTAATATATATATAGATAATATATAATACTACTATATATAATATATATATAATATTATTATATATATATATAATATATGATATATATATATATATATATATTATATCAGGCTTCCGGTTCAATACAATTGGTATCAAGTACAAGAACAAGTACTCTAGAATTGTTTAAGTACACAAGTACAAGTACAAGTAATCTAGATTTTGTCCAAGTACAAGTATATGGTATCAAATACAAGTACAAGTACAAGTACTTTATGAAAACGTACATACATATATATATTATATATATATATATATATATATTATACTATTAATATATATATATATAATTATATATATATATATATAGTATATTTATATAATATATATATCATCATCATCGACCCACCTTACTTGTTCCAAGACTGGGGGAAAGGTGCGTAACATGCACCGGAAGATCACGAGTAAATAGGTACGGAACGGCGGAGCCCTCCTCTTTATGGCAATCTCGTCAAATGTGGGTTCATACCCTTGCCCAAGGGAGCCTCAACTAAATACCCCTCACAAACCTGCATTACACTCCTCTATGCACCTTTCTCTCTCGCCTCTGCCAACACTTCATATTTCTCTCCTCCAGGGCATTTCTTTACTGACTAAATCCACTTTTTCTCGGTCTCCAGCCGGTCGATTTCCAGCACACTCACCATTTACATACGTCGCTAACCAAACAGACTATCATCCGTGCTTTCCCCATATTACTAAAGGCCATCTCAAACGTACTTTACATTTACTGTTCTCATTTACCCCTTTCTTCACACCACAAATCTCTAATACGTTCATTCTTCCATCTTATTAATTCTCTTCTCACACCTACACTCCCCTAAGATTTGTACATCTTAACACATTGTACTTAGATCTATAACACTCTTTATTTCCAGACCCATATATCACTAAACATACGTTTACCCACAGGTAACAAACATACTCCAGTGGTAAACACCCTAGCACACGTGGCAAGACTTAGTCTTTATAATCACCAAGGCGATTTAATTGCACCAGCAACCTTCCTGCCATTCACAAATTTCCTATACAACTCTGCAATAAAAACGTTCTCACTTTTCATCCAACATACAGTCAAAATATGAAAACTCAGACAATTGTTCCAGTTGTTAACATCTAACAATAACTTCACACCAAGGGACTGTCCTCACTCACAACCATAACCCACTCTTATCTACGTTTACTTTTAAACCCTCCTTTTACACACACCCTACCCAATCTCTCTACCAATCTTCTTAAACTCTCTTCAGATTCGCCACCAAAACCAAATCATCTCCTTTACATAGGTAGGAGAACCCTCACTCATCCTGCGCATTCTCCATCGTAATTCTAGGACACGCATCCCGCTGCCAACCACACATCTAATTCTTTCATAACTCCATCCATATACAAATTGAATAACTAAGGAGACATAGCACATCCCTGCCTTGCTCCGCTATTATTATTAAACCAATCAGTTTCGACTCTATTTATTCTTACGCACGCTTCACTATCGTCATACAATACTTTTGATTCCATTTCAGAAGCTTACCACACCAAAAAATATATCAATAACACCTGCCATATAAGCTTTCCCTATTAATACCTACATAGACACCTTTTTGCAATTCCTAATACCTTAATCAATTATTTCTTCTCCTCCCTCATTTTTTTCCAATCATTTGTTTCAATGTAAAGATTTTGATCCTACAAATCCTCTACCACTTCTAAAAGCACCTTGTTCTTCACCAATCAGTCCTTCAGTCATTCGACGCACTCTTTCGACCAAAATACCAGCATATATCATCCCTACAATACTAAATAAACTAATTCCCCTATAATACCTACAGTTATCTTATCCCCCTTACCCTTATATAAGGGTACTATTATTGCTTCCCTCCAAATCCCTCGGAACAAAACCCTCCATAAACGCTTTGTACACAACT
>JABUQX010126599.1:0-10154 GCA_015478945.1 Trachelipus rathkii | reverse complement strand
CAGGAACAAAAGTTCATTTTGATGTTTAATAGCTCCTCTTTTAAAGCGCGAAGTATTATGTAATTGGCAGATAATTGTAAAAAAAAGATAAGTTAAATATGATATAACATTTATAAATTATAATATTTCATTTTATATTTTTAATCTTAAAATTATTTCAACCGTTCTTATTTGCAACGAAAGTTTTATATGTATTCTTATGCAATTTACTAAAATATCAATCAATCTAAAGAGATTATTTATTCCAATAAATCAATCTAAATTGTTTAACCTTAAAAACCATTAAAAACCCCGAAAATAAGAAGTTCGTTCCAGACAAGAAAGACGACGATAAAAAAGAAGAAAAAGAAAAAATCCAAACAGGAAATTACAATAAGAGGACGCAAACGAACTACATAACTGGTCACCCTGGGAAAAGAAGCAGATAAAAAAAAAACATCCATCACCAACATGAAACCCACAAATGACTTTTTGAATTTTGAAACCATCAAGAACTAACAACCTATATAGTGATAAAAGAAGGAAGAAACCAAAAAAACACAACTACTACATCCACTATATATATATATATATATATATATATATATATATATATATATATATATATATATATATATATATATATATATATATATATATATATATATATAATATAATATTTTGATAAATAACTAATATATATATATATATAATAATAATAATTAACATATATATATATTTATATTGTTCTCTCTCTCTCTCTCTCTCTCTCTCTCTCTCTCTCTCTCTCTCTCTCTCTCTCTCTCTCTCTCTCTCTCTCTCCTCATGCTTGCACAAATAAATACATCTCTTATTAAGCAAATATTCAAACAATACAAAATCACACACACACATGCACATACATACATACATACATACATACATACATACATACATACATACATACATACATACATACATACATACATACATACATACATACATACATACATACATACATACATACATACATACATACATACATACATACATACATACATACATACAAGGACTTGGAAAACATATTTTGAAGTTTTATGAAAATTATAGTGAGAAGAGTTTCATGTTTCGAGTTTTTGCAGTGGTAAATAAAATTAATTTCTTTAAGCTTTCCAGCTAGTAGTAATTATGTCATTAATAATTCCCATTTCCAGAAATCTTCAGAAATATTTTTTTCAAAAATTTCTGTTGCTCTTAAATTTTTTTTAATTTTGATATGATTTTTATAATTTTGAAAGGTCTCTCTCTCTCTCTCTCTCTCTCTCTCTCTCTCTCTCTCTCTCTCTCTCTCTCTCTCTCTCTCTCTCTCTCTCTCTCTCTCTCTCTCTCTCTCTCTCTCTCTCTCTTTCTTTTTCCCTTTGTTTTTTTGTTGGGGGGGGGAGGAGGAGGGGGAAATAGTGTGACTATGAATTCTGCATTTGCCCTAACATATATATATATATATATATATATATATATATATATATATATATATATATATATATATATATATATATATATATATATATATATATATATATTATCATTTATATATATATATATATATATATATATATATATGTCTTAATTTAGAATTTTTCCGACCTTACATTCAGAATAATTGCAACTTATTTTCTTTCTCAGACACCTTAAAGTCTTAAATCAATGAATAAATTTAGTAATGAATACTTATATTTATTTACATATTTTAATAAATTTTTAAGATATCACCAGGTTCTAATTCACTTTTCTTACTATTGGAAATAAAATAAGTCAACGAATTGTTATTCTAAAAGTTGCAAACTTCCGTGAAATACAGATGCTCAGGAGAGTGGGAATACTGACCAGATGCTCAAAGGAGAGCGTGGATGCTCACTACTGAGACTAAACAATATTCCTAAACTCATTATTATTATATATCTTGCTTAAGGAAAAGTATTAAAATAGTCTCTATACACGATTTTGATAATTTTCTTCAATTTTCAGAACCACTTGGTTAGTATCTCTCCTAAAGGATTGGTTCAATATTTAAACATTTGATCATCATTTTAATTTTTACCTCAAGTTTTTATAATTATATTTCTAGTTCTGAGACAGGAAATGATGACATACAATTAAAGTTATGCATTGAATTAAATATTTTCAATTACAATTAATTGTATAAGGATTTTTTAAAATAATTTATAGCAGTAATTCGCAGACCCAAATTTGATTCGCCTGAGCTTTCCACAAAAACTTCATTGTTTTATTAGCTTTATAAATTATTTCCAACTAAAAAATGCTGGATCGGTAAGATCCTTTAGCGGTAAAAAGGATATGTTTTTTCCTTACTTGTGATTGGCCGGGGTAATCCTTATTCTATATGAAACCTGTATGTGATTGGTCGAGAATTATTTTATGTCTTTTGAAATATAAACTTTGTTGGTTTTATGTTGCTGAGCAGGTGTTTTTAATTATCTTTTAGACCCAAAACTCAGTTTTTTTAAAATCATTAGTCATCTTTAGCTGTTAGCGGTGAAGTTATCTGATTCTGTATTTAAAGTGTTTTTTTTTACTAAGTGTATATCATATTTATAATAAATATTACTTGAAAAAGGACAATAATTTCACTAGAATAGGTAATAATTAATTCACTAGATTCATAAGCTAACCCCGGGGCCTCAGCATTGAGCCCCACCGCAAAAGGCAGCCACCCCGACCCGCTAGGGACGCCCGCCCCGGTCCCGCCCACGCGGGCGCCCGCAGGCGACCCTGGTCCCGCGTTCCCGCCCGCCACGTCCCGCCGCGTGCGCCCTGCAGGCGCAATATTCCTGTCGCGAATATATATTTAGACAACACGCAGGTACACACACAGGCGAGCACACTACACACACAGAACACACAAACAAACACACACACACACACCACGACACACACACACACATTAAAACGTATAAAATTTATTAATAACATTGATTCTATTTTATTTTAATTATTATACTTAGTGTTATACCCGCTTTATAGCCAACTGTCGGTCTTTGAGCCCCATATTCCACAACACGCACAACATACAGACAACAACACACACACTCACACGACACACTCACTTGCACAATATATTAAATTCCATTAAAACATTTACTTTGTATTTAATTAATACTAGTGTTATTTACTTCATGCCTATTGTTATTATTATTTAGAACACACATGCAAACAGGCGGGACGCGAAAACTCTCACTCATGTGCCTATCGAGACCAGTCGATAATTTTGATCCCGTCAACTTTGCCGTATTCTCCGTTTTGAGTTGCCTCAAACTTTGATGTCCGTTTGATGCCCCTTTGATGCACTTATAGCTTTTGAGGCTGCCATCACGAGATTTGGAATACCTCAGCTTTCTGATGCCTCAGCTTTGATGCCTTCAATTTAAATAACTCATAGTTTTAGAAGTATTCTTCTAAGTATGTTACATAATATTGATGACTTTCGAATCTTTTGATATGGAGAGCTCATGATAATTGATGACCACACGGAAAACTATGATGATATTCAGACTATTAAAGCAGAAGAATACACATAGCAACATAAAGACGGAATATACACTATAACCTGAACGAAAAAGAAAAAAACACAAATATACACAAACATACACTAATACTCATTATTCCACACAATTAGACACAAACGAAACAACATAGACACTTACGTTCAAACCATTAGGACATAGATTACAACTCAATCACAGACACTAAACACTACAATAATAAAATATATAATATAATATAATATCAAACAGATTTAAAAATAATAAATAAATAGAATAACTATATATATAAGTAAATAATAATATAATATAGAATAAATTAGTAATAATAATATATATATATTAAGAGTATGAAACATATATATATATATATTATAGTATATTAATAATATATATAATAAATATCATAATTTCAGCGCGATAAGGGAATATTGAGCAGCCTGCGCGCGTAACAATCGCGGGGGCATAGCAAGAAAGCGCCCGCGAAAATAATCTGCGCTAGCGGAGGCGCACACGGCGGGCGGATGGAAGAGACAATACGATAGCACGAAAATTATACAGAGAACTGACGAGGCACCAACGCGCGGCGGGAGACGGAGGCGACGTCACAACCAGACAAGAGGCCAAACAGCACAATGACACATATGCGGCTCCCTCCTCTGCGAGACGCGTCGCCAACAATCAGACGGGGGCGGAATGGGAGTCTCATCTGAAGCCCGTTGGTAGCGTAAGCGTTAATAGCGATCACTGAGTCTTTAGTAAACATGATAGTGATCATCACCATTCTTCAGATAGGATTACTTATTTAATTATTCCTCCATGCTAAGATATTATTATACACTACACTCCGAAAGACACTCGCCTCAAAATCAACACACTCGCTTTCTCCGAACTATCACAAAGGATAAAACTTACATGTCGCAACCCGGCTTAACAGACTTGACCAAAGCAAATGACAAGCATGATTGACAAATGAAAGATATATGGGATCTAGCAATAATAAAGATCAAGAACACACAGCCTGCTCAATCGAGAAACATAGAATGGAAACAAGAGAATGCAAAGAGCGGAGTTCTCTCCAAAGACGATCAACAATATCTCGACCAAATGACCGTAAACTCACAGCTGAAAGGGGTGCGCCTCACTTATAGAAGAATAAAGGATTAACAACCGACCAATAATCAACAATAAGGAAAACATTTCCTTAAAGTCGCTTCAGTTAGGGACAAAAAAAACTTAACCAATCCAGAATTTTCAGTTGAAAAATACTATATTTATAAAAATATAAAAATAATAAAACAATGATTCTTGTCTATTACGGGAATTTCAACATTGTATGACCTGTATATTGAATACAATTTGAAGACCCGATCTACAAAAAAGGATTATCCTAATTTTAGCCTAATTTTAGGCCTAAAGTAGTTATTCTACTACAATTTATACAAGAAAAAAGTCAGTTAGAAATATATTTTGACCTGGAATTGAAGGCTTAATTCCCCCGGTAATATACAAAGGAGGATAGATAATCCTGAAATGTTAGACCTCAAAGGATAGTATATTTCAAACACATTTTACAAAGAGAAGAAGGTCTATCGCGATCATGTAAGGTATGTAGCAGGAATATGTAGTTTTTATCAGTGGATGCGACTTGTCAGAAAGTACAGAGGTAAAGGATAAATAATGTAAACTAACAACAAGAAAAACGCCACCTACAAAATATAATTATAAAACCTTTACTATAGTTTTTGTTAATTAGCAATACCTAGTGAATAATATAATGTGAGTGGATTTTCATGTTATTTTTAAATAAAAAAACCTAGAATGATTTTAATAAATACTATAAAACACTTTATAGAAGAGTAGAACACATGATTCTTTGGTATAATGTAATTATTACTAATTATGCTATCACAGGTCTAAACGATATAGAATGAATCCACAGTAAAAGCACAAAAATAAAGAAAACAAACGAATAAAAAGAGGTCATAGAGCTTGAAAACGGACAATTCTAATGCTAGGGAAAAAAAATTACAAAAAGAACAATATAGCACACAATAATATGAAAAGTTACTGTTTAATTAGACAAATAATTTAGAAAAGGATAAACGATTCAATAAAATCAGAAAATTAATTAATTGGAATCTCAATAAAATAAAAATAATTTATTAAAAAAAGTTATGTAAAATAATATGTTATTAAAAATTATATTAATCAAAAATAAGTAGTGTAAAGTGTAAAAACTTACGTTTATAATAAAAAAATTCTATAGAGATCACAAAGAAAAAAATATTAATATGATATTATAATAATAAAAGAAGATTTATAAAAAAAAAAAACTCTTAAGAAGACATAGAGTAAAATGATAATGATTCTAAAATATGAAATAATGAAAGAAAAATATGAAGAAGTAAGAAATAAATAACAAGTAAATGAAATAAAAATTAAAAAACAATAAATTAAATTGTTTAGAAAGAAAATAAAAAGAATTACGATGATTATAGAATGATGAAGTAAAGATAACTCAAATATAGCCTTACTATAAAAATTGGCATAAAGCCTAAGTGGAATCAAGTAAGTAATTAAAAGAAAAAAATAAATCTCTTAAAAGACGATTAAATATAGATGATTAAAAATTTAAGATGAATGTGAAAAAATATGAAGAATTAATAAATAAAATACTGAGAATAAGAATTGAAAAAAGAAAAAAAGTGATAGCATAGTACAGAGTAAGTGGTGAATGAGTGTAGAAAAAGTAGATAAAGAGATAAAATCTGTGTGAGTGTAAAAGAGAAAATATGAGATAAATTGATAATATGAAATAAAGAATAATAAAACAATAATACATTATGGATAAATAAATAAAATAGACTTGCAGATTAGATAAAATATGATGTATAAGTATAATGGCAGTACCTTTTTTAGTGAAAGGTGATCGTCTAATAAAAGATAAAATAAAAAATAGTAAAATTAGATGATGTATAAGAAGGTAAAATATGTAGTGATAGTGATGAGTAGTAGGAATCACAAAGTAATTAAAAGATAAAAAATATGTATGGAGTAACTAAATGACGAGAGTAAAAAAATAGATAAAAAAAAAAAAGTCAATAAGAAGAGAAATGTGATGAGAATAAAAGTATTCATATGAATGAAAATGAATGTATAAAGATTATATAAGACATTGAGTGTTAAACAAAATGTGATAGACCCTTGTAGAAAAGAAATGTGTGTTAATGAGTGTAGATGCAACACTCGTAGACCAGCACAGTACCCAATCAACGATACACGAGGTAAGGTAAGATAGGATATGAATAATAATACAAATAAACAATAACAGTAAAAATAAATAACAAAAGAAAAAGACTTATAATATCAAAAAAAATACCCCACGGAATACAAAGTGCCGAAAAAAGAAAAACAAATAAAAAGCCAAATAACTAATAAATAAAAAAAATCAAATCAATAAAAAATAAAATGACCAAAAAAATGTCAACTAAACTACGAAAAAAAAAAGTCATAAAACAAAACAAGTTGACAAAAACCATGAAAAATCAATAACCTGTATGAGTGCTCCAAAGCAGAGAGTCAGCAGTGTCAACGTATAAAAACACGTAAACTGAAGAAAAAGGCAAAGCACTATAGAAGCCAGAAGCGAAGTCTCAAGTCGAGATAAAAACTGAGCTCCTCGCAGAGACAAAAGTAAGAGAGTAAAAGCACCATAAGACAAAGAAAGTAAAACACAAAAGCAGAACAAAAAAGCAATACGGAAATCCAACACACCTTGGCTGTATAGAAGGATAAAACCATACTGGTATTGGATTTAATACTGATTCTCACTGCTTTAAGGTATGAATGTTAATAAATATTTATATTAAAAACAGAGTAAAAAGAATAATGAATAGTAATAAGCACGAATAATGTCAGAACATAGTTAAAAGCCAGATAAACATAGAGTTAATAAGCCATAAGAGTAAAAAAGCAGTTAACAAAAGCATATATACTAATACCCCCATAGAGATGTTAAGGTACACCTTGATGATTTATACAAATAATTTAAATTATTATTAAATATTGTAATATTAAAATAAATATGTTGGAGTAAAGCAAGTAAATAAAATATAAGTTAAACAGTAACATGGGAGGTGATTAAACAGACAAAGAAGCAGTATAAGACAAAAGAAATTACTAATCACCCCCTACACGTGCTTACAGGATAACAAACCTCCTATTAGATTATGTAATGAAAAATTACTGCTCATTAAAAGTAATGTAAAATGTTAATACAAATAATATTTAGCAGTTAAAAGCAAAAAGTAAAAAGTTATAAGTTAAAAGTCAAAGAATAATGAGTTAAAATCAGAATAAAACAGAATAACAACAAAATAAATGACATACTTAATGCCCACCTAAGTGTATAGAATTACACCTCTATAAGATATTTAACTGATATGATTACTGCATTTAAAGATTCTGAGAAAGTATATGTTTTTTAATAAAAAAAATGATTTATAAGTGCACTAAAAATTAGGATGAGGTAATAATTGAACCCATGAGAAGATACAAAAGTGATTGTACGTTAGAAAATATATACTATAGTAGTATAAGTTAGTATAAAATGTAAAGAAAGTATCAAGGATGTCTAATGGTGGTAGTAAGTGTTCTATAGTGAAATGGATTGTAATGAAGTGTAAGTGAAGGTTAGATGTGTATGTGTGCGTGTGTGTTTGTGACCGATTGTGCTTTAAGAAAGTGTAAATGTATAAGTGTCTATGGGCAAATGTTAGATGTACATAAGTATGTAAGAAATATGTGGAACTTATTAAAGTGTCATATAGTGTGTGAATCTATGAAGTGTCATAGTTGAATGTGTGGTAGAGTGATGTAAGAATATAAACGAAGAATTGACTGTGTTATGAGTGATAATAAATAAGTATAATGATGATATGTGATTATAAGATATAAGTGTGTGTGTGATATGAAATGTGCGATGGTGTAGACATGGATGTGTGGATGTGTAGTGTAGCGTGGATGTGATGTGAGTGTGTGTGTGTGATGTTAGTAGGTTGCTAAATATGAAAGGGTTAAATATAAAGTTAAAGAGTTAATAACCTCTATTAAAGTTACAGGTACCTACATTACCTCATGTTAGCACAGATACTACCAAAGGCTAAAAGGCAAATCAGTTAACTGGGTAGCTCAGGCGGGGCGAAGGATAGGTAGAAGGGATAGGCATAGTGAAAGTAGGCTAAGTATAGAAGTGTACGCTAGGATTAGGTTAGGTTAGTAACGTTAGGTTAGGTTAGGTTGAGGTTAGGTATAGGTTAGTTTAGAGTATAGGTAGGTTAGTTATGATTAGGTAAGTCAGTTCTAGGTGCGATATAGGAATAAGTGATAGGAGCTGGATAGGCTTATATTGGAGGTATAACAAAAAGCATCAGGAAAAAGAGTCAATGTCGAATCAAAGTCAAACAAATGGATAAATAGATAATTATAATATAATATAGAAAATAAATATACATAATAAAAGATAATAAAAAGATATAATTAATGAAATATACTAGTACTAATAAATAACATTAGTATAGTATATAAATAAGATAAATATAAATAATAGTAAAGAGATATATATAATAAACTATAATATATATAAATATAATATAATAGAGTAAAGAAGCAATGCGGTAATACCATCACACACTACTCCTCCTCTCTCCTCTCTCTCTTCCAATCTTCATCTCTACTCTCATCTCTCTCTACTCCATTAACACACAATTATTCTATTATTCCTTACCTTACTTTAACAATAATATAATTAATATAAGTAATCAATTATAATAAATATATATATAAATAATAATAAATATAGATAATCACATATATATATAATAAAATATAATTAAGTATTATATTAAAATAAAATTCTAATAATAATATAATAGAATATAATAAATATCAAATAACCAAAAATCAATATAAAAATGATATACATAATCTATCAAAATATCTAGAACAAATATATAAATATACAATAAAATATCCAAAAATAATGTAAAAATCTAGAACAAAATATATCTAAAAAATCCAAAGAGATATAACAAAATCTCTAGAAGACATAGAAACCTATAACAAAATTCCGAGAACTTAACACAATAATTGTTCAAATTTATGAGAATTATGTACCAAACATGATTAAAATATTATAAACCACCATAACAACAATTCGCTATTATACTAATTTAGCGACATTCAGATCGGCATCGAGCGCGCCAAAACTTACAAAAACCGCCTAACTACAACTTCCCTATTAAGAAGACAGGTCCGACAGGTTCAGTTACATCCAGTTGATATCGATTTCGGATTATTCTGTATTTCATACGTTACCACCAATCAAACTTGTTACAATCTTAGGGTGGACAGCACTCATAACCGAATCAGAAAGAATAAGAGACTATCGATAGCGAGCACGCGCATAACATGCACACAGAACACCAATAATGAACAATTAACATATCAATTAGCAATGCGCAGAAGATCATGATGCAATTACCAAAAACAGGCGAATGCTAAAAAGTAGTAAGTATTAAATAAATGTAACCGAGCAACAATTCCCATTTACAATTCCACCTCTCTTCTCTCTTC
>JABUQX010126598.1:0-25324 GCA_015478945.1 Trachelipus rathkii | reverse complement strand
GCCAAGTAATGAAGAATATCACAACGAGATAATTATTACCCAGTACCAGATTTATTCAGATATGTCAAACAGATTATAGCCAGTATCATATGCTTTTCAAAAATTTTGAACAAAAGACGGCTCTCATTCATTGCAGTGATCATTCAAAACCTGCATGCTTAGAAACAACGGAATGTTCACAAATTGCAAAATACTTAAAAATTTGTTGTGATTGTACAAATTTATTGAGCCAAAAGGAATCAATGGCATTCCGGAATAATCCCAAATATGAAGTTGATTTGCATTTTTTTTTTTTTGGTGAAAAATAGTCAGAGAAAAGAACTTGAGACTTATGGGGGTCACAGTATCAGCATGGAAATTCAAGTAAAAAATAGATTTAGCTTATTTACTGATAAGAATCTTGTCTTGCTACCAATCTTGAATTCCACGCTATGTTGAAACTACATTCGCTTAGGATGATCGTTACAAAAAAAAAGTGGAAGATATTCTTAAGCATGGATGTGCAAGTAATATGATGTTGTATAAAAGTGAAAGGAAAACAGTTCCAACTACTTAAACCATCTCAGATTCTTCTCATTTATCAAACGAATCGGGCTAAAAAAAGTGATACTGAAGATAATAGTTTTAACCCTTCAGTTTTGGAAAAGCGGTTTTTTCGGAGAATTTAAAGAAAAAACGTTAAAAAAAAAGCCAAAGAAACTCATTCGTAGGAGAAAAGGGAACATATATTGAAAAAAAAATTGAAAGAGTTTTAAAAGTAGAAATCTGCCAATATAAAAAATATGAAACTATTTAAAATTCCAGAAATCCCTTACCAGATGGTGGTCATCGAATAAAAGGTACCTTTCAGCATGCCCTTGCTAGAAAATATTTAAGCTCTGCCCACTTTTCCGTGGAAAGTGAAAGGCTCTTCAATTGGGGATTCAATTATATTCTCCTAAAAAATCGGATGCACTCAGAAACAGAAGAAATTGTTAAGGTTTTTGCACTACAATTTAAGAGTCATGCTTTTGACTACAAATAAATAATGATATTTTGCTTCAAGATCTTATTTTTAGTTAAATGTAAACATTAGAGTACTAAGTATGAACAAGAAATATTTTAAAATTGAGTTAAGAGTTTTGTTTGTGGTGATGTAACCTATCTGCTCCGGGTACAAGAGCAAATTTGATTTCTGAAGTGCGTAGGTTGGTCGACAAAAAAATTGTTCATTAATTTGTAAGATTTTTAATATTGCTAATATTTTTCAGTGGTTAAATAATAATACCCAAGACCCATAAAACTAATATTCCTTTAAGACCCAAATATAAGAGAATTCATAACATTAATTTTTTGTAAAATTTTAATATCTTAAATAGGATTTAAGAAAATTAGGAATAATAATATATATATTATATATATATATATATATATATATATATATATATAATATATATAATATTAATATATATATATATAATATATATAGTATATATATATAATATATATATATAATATAATATATAATAATATATATATATATAAGCCGGTTGAAAACATACAGAAAGTTGTAGTGCGATTTGATAACAACTTGTATTTGTGCTCACTTCAATTACAAACTGGAAATGTGTTTAAAAGTAAGTTCTTCAAGATTGTTTTCATACCCCAACTTAACCTTGAATATATTTTAAAACAAATATATTATATAGCCAGATATACAGTTTAGCCTTAAATATCCTTACATTCTTACATGCTAAAACAACCTGCATAGTACAAAATCTCATAGGAAAATCAGATTTTGTCTGTACTGAAGGTATTTCGATTCGAGAATGTTTGTTTTGTAGTATTGCACCATGCGAGAAGTTTGACCAACGACCCTACTAGAAACAGCGGAAACATCTTTGACATTTCTTTCAACATCGACCGAATAACACGGATACTGGTAGAGAATTTGTTGATTACTAACCAAAATATCATCACTAATATCATGCCAAGAAAGGTGGGGGGTGATAGGATACTCCCCTAGCTATCAGTTCCCATGTAGCGAAGTGGGCGTTGAGATTGACGTGTTAGCTGCCCTTTTATCAAAGCAGCGACTTGCACACATTGTGGAGGAAAATTTTCTTTCTTGCTGAAGAATTTGTTGACATTGAAAATCTTCTATTGTTTCCCGTTCATCTGCAACCCCAGCTAGCAACAAGTTTTCTGGATGACAAAAATAGGAGTTTTTTAGGAGCACTGGAGAAATGATGTTCTGATCCTCAGGTGAAAGTTTTTGATACTTTGATACAATAAAGTGCAGATCCTCCGCACCATCTAAACAGAGAGATGGGAGCGGATATAGAACCATATGGGGCATAGAAGTTCAGTTACGAATTACTCGTACCAAACCGCCTCAGTCCATCATCAGATGCGGATTCTGTTGAAACGCACAATCGAAGCAGTCTGTTAGCTTAGTTAGCCACCTTGCATGGCTTAAGGCACGCCGGCTGTGCAGTTTTTCAAATACCGCATATTATAATGATCTCATTTTGTACCCCCTGCTGAATTAATAAACAGATTTTTTAGTAAATACAGCTGGTAAGAACTTAGATCTTTCGTAACTGTTTCAGGAACATCAATTACAGAGCCTGGAATTGGTTGAAATTTAATGATGGGTTTGGTCTGAGGTTCGAAATGAGAGCAGTTTGGTTATAGGTCCTTTCATGTGACGATGGGCCGTTTGTCTTCCCCATCTATACAACACTAAATAATTTTCCTGAGTGCTATGTCAATTTAATAACCCCTTGCAAATGGCATATGTAGCCATTGAAGTGGTCTTTTTAGATGTAACTCCAACAGTGTGAGTGTGATTATTCCATTCTTTTTACCCGTATTCACAGGAGTTCCATCCAAATCACCGCTCTTAAAGCTCGCTGGTAGATCTTGTTCGGTCAATGAAGTACCCAGAATTTCACTTAGAAAATAGCATCTCGAGATCTTCCCTGAGTTAGGTACTAACGTGATCGAGCTAACCATGCAGGTGAGAACGTCAGTACCACGTACTGCTCTTCTCTATTAATTCAAAGCAAACTTGATGTATCGACAAGTGATGACCTATTTTCCATCGAAAACAATGCAGACCATACTCTTCTGTGGTGCTTGTCCCCAGCAAATGCTCCTGCTGGTATCGTTTGTCTCTCCTCGGAGTATTTGTTCTTTGGCGTTGTAAAACATTACTCCCTCGGAAAATCAACAACGTTTTTTGGTGTCAGAAGTCCGAGGTCCTTGAGGGCAGCATTAACTATGAGACATGCACTCTACTATACCTTCACATTTGTCCTCATCTAATGTCTTTACACAATCTAGGATACTGGTTTCGTAATTTTGAGGGTGGACATCTTCCATTTCTCTGATTCTAAGGAAAATGATTCTTCTAGCACATCACTCTCACTGCCTGCCTGATAATGCAACTGAACTTACACATTTTGCGTATCTTTGTGTCTCATATTTAATTTCAAATGTCAACCGTTTCATTTTCCTTTCCTGAAGTTTCAGTTTCTCTGTTCTTTCCTTGTCCACCTTCCTATTATCATGCGTCTTAAGTGTTTTGTTCAAGATAAAATTTCCATTCCAAAACAGGGAAATTCTCTTTTCATTGGACATTGACATTGATACGTTCATCTATACCATTATTTGAACACACTTGAACACGCGCTAATTGTCGAAGAGACGAGGAAAATGATTTGGATTTAATCTTGATATTTTAGCGAGGGATTGTTTATGTTCTTGGAAGTATTTCATCAAATGCAGACAAATGCACATTGAGTCTCGTTCACGGTTTCACAGTATATATATAAGATATATTTATAATAGTATATAATATTAATTATATATATATATAATATTATATATATATAAATATATTGTTATATATATATATATATATATAAATATATATTTATTGTAAAGGTATATAGTAATTTATTCATAGTTTATAGGTTATATATTAGGATATTATGGTATTATATATAATTATATAAATAGGTATTATAAAAATCATATATAAAATATAATTATATATGTATAATAAGATTTATATAAATAATAGAGCCTGTATTTATTAAAGTGATATCTATTAAAATTGTTATAACATTATATATATTAAGGTTTCCAGATTTAGCGAAAAATAGCTAGCTTTTAACTATAAATGTGTAGCACGAAAGAGGGTGGAACATGTTCGATGGAATAATCTCATATAATATATATAAGTATATATATATATATATATATATATAAATATAAGTATATATATATGTTATTACATAATATTATGTATATAAATATATAATTTTGATATTAATATATAATATTATTATTAAATAGAGTCCTATAGGATAACCCAAATGTAAATGATAAGGAAACTGTGTAGATATACTAAAGAATTGGGAATCGGAATCGGAGAATCGAATCGGAAGTCGCCAGCTTATTGAACTGGTATCGAATCGAATCGGAAGTCGGGCATCGGCTGGAGATTAAAGAATCCGCCCAGCCCAAAAAATATTTTATTAGTCTTATTATATATATATTGAAAATCAAAATCTCTACTGCTTGACATATTAATATAACATTATATATTATTATAACAATTATCATTATTATTAGCCTCCAGATGTAACATTTTTTGATATTTTTTTTCAATATTATTGGCGTTCATTAAGTATTGCATTTCCCACCTACACCGTTTCCAGACTTGTAAACAAAACGAGAATTGGCTCTTCGTTTCTCAAAAACGAGGGAAATTCTGGCACATTCCTTATTCTAATAATATTAAGCTAACATATTTATAACATTAGGTTGTATAGGTGGCGATATATGATTCTTATAATTAGTGTTTATTTGAAAGGCTGTTTTATATTCCAATTTCAAACCGTTTATACATTAAGACTCTTAGTAAATATTATCAATATACCTTTTAAACCCAAACCAACCTTTCAGATACCCAATGGCTCAGAACGAAGTGTACCGAAGCAAGACGAGTGTTTAGCTATCCCTACGCGCCGCGACTTAGATCTAGTCATACTACGTGATTACCTAGTAGAACTAGATATACCTAGTATTACACTAGATGAATGCTCTCCCTCGTGTGAGATGTAGGCTATATGCCGTGAACTGATGATTTGAACTCTAACTAAGAAAAAAGCTATTTAAAAATCAGTTAGTAGTCTGACAACTAGTTTCATGAGATATCATACTGTAGGATTAACCAACCTCACATCATTCACATATTGGTCCACCTCCCTCATGATGACGAAGTTCAGTTAGTCACACGATGATTTTATTATTGGTAGCCTATTAATATATATAATAATATATCTTATTATCTATAATATAGTTAACACCTCACGAAGCAGTACGTATGTGACTCAAAGGTAAAAACTTAAATCGTAGTATTTACCTCTAAGCCGACTATCCACCATATTTGGTATACCGTAGATTCCTACTAACCTATATTAGTCTAAGTATCTATCAAGTATATTGTAAATGGGTGTACCTTTATAGCTAGGCATATTATAGATATATTTGAGTTATTTAATAGTAATATATATTATTAATTTTATGATATATATCAACTATACTTTCCTAAGTAGGGTATGTATGGAATTTCCCGTCTTTTCAATAGTATTATAAATATCAGGGTGCGTGTGTAGGCTGCTGCACGTATGTAATGCTGATATACCCACCGTGAACGTGTCCATAATACTCTGCCTATTCAGGTGAAGTTTGTGAATGATAAGGATTGAAAGGCGTAACATTGACGTAGTGAGTAACTCGAAGAGTATCATTATTGTAGATGCGTGTTTGTATTCATACCGTACTATAGTCGGTTGGTTTAAGCCCTATTGTATAAAGTTGTAAAGTATGATGCCCCGGGGAATTCGAACCGTCTTGTTGATAAGATACGTGGAAAAACAGAAGTCTTACTTGTGCTACCATGTGTTCTTGTCACCTTAAAGGAAGAATGTACTCTTGAAGCGACAGAGAAGTTATTGAGAGTGTTGTGAAGACTTTATGGTAGTAAGCCAGAATAAAGTCCTGTCAACGCTACGCTTGGCTCTTCTTTTTTCGACGTTCCGATCAAGTCAGTGATGAATATACGTCCCTTACCTGTTTCTCCCTTGTCCGAAGTGAATGGATGGATGTAAGTCCGTTGTTGAACTAACTAGGGTAATAAGGCGTGGAGTGAGGATAATATAAAGTACATAATATAATCTATATATATAAAGTTATATATAATTAAGGATAATATATTTGTGGCTCGTGTAGAGTTCTTAAGTATGTTATAGTGATGACAATAATCAAACTTTATAAATAGTTAAATGAAATATATTATAGTAAAGTATTATAGTATAAAGTTATATTTACTATATTATATAGTAAGTTAGGATAATACGGGTAATAGTTATAAAATAGATTAGGTGATAGTGATTTAGTACTAGGACTAGCTGATATATATCACTTGAAAGTACTAACTTAACAAACTATAGTTAGACTAAAAAAAGGTTAAGTATTTTTAATAGTAGTATACTGATCTGTATTTGAGTATTGATTATGATTAATTATGTTTAGCTATCATTATTATTATTGAGTGCTATTATGATTTTTTAACGGTGGCTACTAGTAGTAAGTGAAGTGATAGTTATAATATAGTTTTAATATTATATTAATATTATAATAGTATTAAATATTAATATTATATATATTATATATACCCTAATACTATATTTTATATTATTAATTATAATTGTATTTCTAATGTACCAACTGTTGAATATAGGAATGACATATTTTACACTCTGCTAAACGGTGGAAAATCAACTAACTAATGACAACCTCTTCGACAACACATTTATATAAAATAAAAAAGGCACTTTTAAGAGGACGTTCATCTTCTTTTCAATTGTCGCAACAAATTCTGAACTACGTATCTTTCACTTTATAGAAGTTGTTGAATTGATTGGTGTGAGATGATGTTATGTATATATTATTATTTATATTGTATAATATATAATTTAATATATATATAATTAATAAATAGTGTAAGGTAGTAATAGTTAGTATAATTATAATATACCTCACCTAAATACTGATTAAAGTAACCTATAATAATAAAATAGAACCAATAGCCACATACATCCTCTCCACCCTATCTTTCCGTGTATAACCTCACACGCGTGGGTTCCTTATACCCTCTTGTGCCAAGATCCTCTCACAACTCGTTAAGAAGTCAATAGCTGATAATATAGAGGAAAATAGGTATTATATCATATATATAATACCCCTACTATTATAAAAATATTAATATATAATATATTATATAATAATTATTATATTGGTATTATTTATATATTTGATATATTAAGTCATTAGATATAGGTTGATACAGAACTATATATTATTACTATATATAAATAGATATTATATTATTATATATTTAATAATATATATTATATTATATAATATATATATATATATATATATATATATAAATATATATTATATATTTATATAATATATATATATATATATATATTTTATATTTTATAATATTAATTTTATATATATTATATATATCATATTATGATATATATATTATATATTATATATATTAATATTTAATTTAATATATAACTAAGACTCTTAACCTCTACGTTCTTACTATATTGAATTTGAAAAATTTAATTTACACTCTTTTAGATCTCATTCAATTTATGTTCTTCATAGATGCACAAGATTGACTCAAAGCCCTGACATAGGCCTACCAGAATTTTATAATAATTATTTTAATATAAAGGTTTTAATAAATAATTAATAAAAATGTTACATATAAGTAAAATTCAATAAAGCACAAACCTTCACTGTCTCTATTCCAAAACTTAACACAGCAAATATATGGTAAACATTTCTTTTCACTCTGTCCACCATAAGTGTTTTAATTTGTCATTAGATAGATAGATAGATAATAGATATATAGATATGATAGATAGATAAGATTAGATAGATAGATAGAGAGAGAGAGAGAGAGAGAGAGAGAGAGAGAGAGAGAGAGAGAGAGAAGAGAGAGAGAGATTCAAATCTTTTTGTCGAAATTAATTCGTACTATTTCACTGGTGAATTGAACAGTTTCGCACTCGCCGAAAAATTGCGTATTTTTTACGCTCGAACAGCAAGGTATGACGCTGGCTTTTTCCTATATATTTTTATATGAAATATGAGATCTACCCGTACGCCCATCGCTTTCCATTACTCTTAGGAACAGAGTAGAAGGAAAATTTCCAAATGAATTAATTATTAAAATTGTATTACTAAAGTAGTTGGATTTTCTTTAAAATTTATTTTAAAAAAGCAGTTTTTTTTTTAAAACATGAAAAAAAAATTCTAATATTTTATTTTACTTTACCTTTTTTAAATTATTTTATTAAAAATATGATAAAAAAAATATTGGGTAGTAGCTACCTACCCTGCCTACCCTAAGTATACCGCCCCTGAATATATCCATATATATATAATATATAGATATATAATAATATATATATATATAATACTATATATATAATATATTAAATTGTATAATTAAAAATATACGGAAGAAATATACATTAAAAATATAAATATAATGGATAACTTGCCGAAAATAAAAACGAAAAAACTGTTGTTTCACCAACCAATGAATGTGATCTTTGCCCCCAACGACCCAAAACCATAATAAAAAGAGTTAAAAATTGATTGCGGAAAACAACTGCTTATGCCTATCAATATTTTTGGGTGGGGCAATAACAGGGCATTTGCCAATGAAAATAGTATAAAAAATTGGTCGAGAGGGAAAATGGAGGGACCATTTAAAAATAGGTCCAATAATTGAAAGAAATTTTGGTATTTATAGTTAACGAATTAAGCAAAACCTAACTTAACTTATAACCTAACCTAAACCATACCCTAACCTAGCTTATCTACACTATAACCGATAAACCAAAACCGTAACCTACCCTAACCTAACAATCTAACTTAACCTAACCAAACCTAACCTACCCTAACCTAACTTAATCTAACTTAACCTAACCTAACCTAACCTAACCTAACCTAACCTTAACCTAACTTAACCTAACCTAACCTAACCTAACCTAACCTAACCTAACCTAACCTAACCTAACCTAACATAACATAACATACAATAACATAACACAACACAACACAACACAACACAACACAACACAACACAACACAACACAACACAACACAACACAACACAACACAACATAACATAACATAACATAACATAACATAACATAACATAACATAACAACTTAACCTAACCTAACCTATCCTAACGCCTGCGCGCGGGCTGTACAGGGAATTTTTTTGATGTTATGTCGACCCTTTTGCCTGTCGACCATTTGGGCTAATCCCCATGTAGAAGAGCAGAGGGCAAAGAGTCTCAGAAAAGTGAAGATGATTTCTTTTCTAAGGAAGTCATTCTGGGGATCGGAGACAAGATTAGGAGATTTAAGAGGTTTCCAAATCTTCACAATTAAGGATACAGTTAGAATAATTATTAAAGGATTAAGGTTAAGAGATTATGAAAAAGAATTAAGGATAAGAGAAGGTGAGGTTTAAGACAGTTAGAACAATTAGGAAAGGATTAAGGTTAAGAGATTATGAAAAAGGATTAAGGATAAGAGATTGTGAGGTTTAAGACGTTACTAAATCTTCCAACTATTAAGTTTACAATAGAACATTTAGGAAAGGATTAAGATTAAGGGATTATGAAAAAGGACTAAGGATAAGAGATTATAAGATTTAAGAGTTTTCAAAGCTTCCAACTAAGTATACAGTAGAATGATTAAGAAAGAATTAAGGTTAAGAGATTATGAAAAAGGATTAAGGATAAGAGATTATGATGTTTAAGACGTTACTAAATCTTCCAATTATTAAATTTACAATAGAACAATTATTAAAGGATTAAGATTAAGAGATTATGAAAAAGGATTAAGGATAAGAGATTATAAGATTTAAGAGTTTTCCAAATCTTCCAACCAAAGATACAGTAGAACAATTAGAAAAGGATTAAGGTTAAGAGATTATGAAAAAGGATTAAGGATAAGAGATTATAAGATTTAAGAGTTTTCCAAATCTTCAAGCCAAGGATACAGTAGAACAATTAGGAAATGATTAAGGTTAAAGCGATAATAATATGATAGTTAGAAAGAGGGTTGAGAGGGGGTTCCCCCTTTTGGGGCATAGGTTAAATGAGGAAAAAGTTTATGTAAGAGGTAAATGTTGAAGTTGATAGGAATAAACGAAAAATACAGCAGATATTTATCGAAAGAATAATTTTATATGCATTAAATCTATTATTTGCCCAATAACAGGTTTTTTCTTTTTTTTTAAACTAAAGGAATTCCCAAGGGTAATCGCGAAGATGTTAAAGAGTCAGGGTCTCTCGGCCTCAGCGGGGGACGACGGGATGGACTTCGTCCCCCCTCTGTCCCCAATCGGCTCGAGCCCCTTAAAAAAAATAAAATAAAAAAAAAATTAAAACAAAATTAACATATAAAAATTAACATGATTAAAAAAAAGCAACATGTGGCAACTTTTTCTTTTTTCTATTGGAGTTTAAGTTAACACGTCACAGTGCATGGCTAGACGATTAGTGTTCAGCGATATTTCGAAATCTTTATTTTTATTTAACAACATAATAATAATAATAATAATAATAATAATAATAATAATAATAATAATAATAATAATAATAATAATAATAATAATAATAATAATAATAATAATAATAATAATAATAATAATAATACTACTAAAACAATAACTAATAATAATAATAATAATAATAATAATAATAATAATTAATAATAATTAATTAATAATAATAATAATAATAATTAATAATAATTAATAATAATCAACAATTTAATAATTAATTAAAAAACGGAATACAAACCTTCAACTTATTCTCTAGAAAAACAGTATGGAGATATTTAAAAAGAAACATTCAGAATTACGCCTGAGGACATGTTTAATCTTGTCTTTTGACATGATACAACTTGTTTGAAACTCCTTTTGATTTTTTACAACTGTTTGGTTGCCTTGTTGCTTAAGTAATTTCCCAATATATATGTATATATGCATGTTATAAGCTTCTTTGGCAAATATGATTATGTATGTATGTAATATTGTATGTATGTATGTATATATGTGTGTATGTAAATGTATGTATATATGTATGTTATATATGTATGTATGGTATTGTATGTATGTATGTATGTTATGTATGTATAGTATGTATGTATGTATGTATGTATTGTATGCTATGTATGTATATATGTATATATGTATGTATGTATGTATGCATGTATGTATGTATTGTATTGTATGTATTTATGTATTGGTATGTATGTATATTGTATTGTAGTATGTATGTATGTATTGTATGTATGATATGTATGTATGTATGTAGTATGTATGTATGTATGTGTATGTATGTTATGAGGGATGTATGGATGAAAATTTGTATGTATGTATGTATAAGTAGGGATTTATATTATATTATAAGTTTATATCTTTATTTGGAATAAACTATTTAGCTTTTGCTTAATGAAGTTATGGCTACATAAAAAGTATAATAAAATAATGGTAATTACGATTTCCGTCTTGGGATTGCTTTTCCTTTGCCGCTTTTGTTTCTCTCTTTCTTTGCCTCTCGATCTACTTTTCTTTTTTCTTATGGTTCTCCTAAGTTTTTGTAGGTGGTCTTCTTGCTGCTAACTTCATTTCTACTTCTTTCTCTTTCCCCTCACACATGTCTTTTTAGTCTTGTTTTCTTGCTTTCAGCGTCAATTTGTCCTTTACCTTTCACCTCCTTTCATTTTCCTTTCTTTTGAAATCAGACATGGAGTCTTTTTCCTTCTTCCCTTTTGCTCATATAGTCTTTTTTCTTCTTTCCTTTACGATACAGTTCACTTTCTTTCTTTTCCCTCGTCATGTGTTCTTCCTTTTTCTTTTTCCCTCCATGTGTAGTCTTCTCTTTCAGGCTAACTAATGAGGTCTTCGTTTTCCATTCATGGGTTTCTCTATTTCCTATTGCTCATTTAGTCTTTTTCTCTTTCCTTAGTTATAAGTTAGTAAACAGGGTTCATTTCCGGACACCCACATGTGTTAATGAAAGTTCACCGAACTTTTCTTGACCGCGTAACCCTTTTTGACCTTTTCTGGACCGCGACCTTTTTGGCCTTGACCTTTTGGGCAAGCCCAATTTTTTACCTTAACTTTTTTTGGTGCCTTGACCTTTTTTGAGAACCCCTATTTTTTGAGAACAGCTACCTTCATGGGTGTTTTTTTTTTTTTTTTTTTTTTTTTTTTTTTTTTATTTATTTTTATATTTTTTTTTTTTTTTTTTTTTTTTATTTTTTTTTTTTTTTATTTTTTTTTTTTTTTTTTTTTTTTTTTTTTTTTTTTTAAAGTCAACAACCTTTTTTATTTTCTTCCTCCTTTTTTTTTTATATTGCGTTTGTTTTTTTATCTTCGTCATAATTCAACGTCGTTTTCGTCGGGAAATGAATTCCATTCATCTCTTTCGCCTCCGTCGCGTTTTTTAACAAAGTTCCGCTTGAGTTCCGTCGCATTCGTGAGCAAAGAACCACGCCACAAAGAACCGCTAAGTAGCAAGGCCAATAGCTAAGGTGTGTTACTTTCATACGTGTAATTATTATTATTTTTAACTTTGAAACAACCGAGAGTTTAAGGGCAAGTATTTATCTTTGTTCGAGTTCTTTCCCGGTTATAAATCAAAATATATAGCCACCGAAAGGATACGAACCCTTACCACGCGGTCAACTTTATGCCCTTTAGTCCCCAGGACCAAACGTGAGATCTGGTAATGAGATATTTTGAAATCAGGTCAATTTACCCGAGTCCGTGAATTCCCTATAATAATTATAATAATATTGATAATAATAATATAATAATAAAAAGAATAATATAATAAAATAATATATTTTATATATATTATATTATATATATATTAATATATATATATATATATATATATATATATTATATATATATATATATATAATATATATATATATATATATAGAGGACCTGTTATGAGAGAGAGAGGCGGAGAGAGAGAGAGAGAGAGTTTCGTTTGCGGTACATTTCGAAGTAGTTACATTTTAAACCTATTTGAGATATCGTAAATTTTATTTGAATCATTTTTAATTGAATTTTAATTATTTTAATTATTTTTATTTGAATTACTTTTATTATTTACGTATTTTTATTATTTTTATTTTATTTTTTGTTATAACATCTCTCATCCTGAGAATCACAACGTGAAACGTTGCATTGAATGCGATTCGTAAAAGCACGTGGCAGACGTCCGTGCTATTATTCTCTTTAATTCGAAAAATTTATTCATTTTATTTGAATTATTTTATTCATTTTTATTTGAATTATTTTAATTATTTTTAATTATTTTAATTATTTGCGTAACGTAATTGAATCGAGAATCAATGTTATTTTTGGTATTAGGTTTTGTCCAGCGAGCTAACACGTTTCTTTTTACTGTTCCAGTCAAGCCATAAACCAGACATGTGGAAGCAAGAAATAAAGCGGAGAGAGAGAAGAGGAGAGGAGGAGGAGGGTTAGTGAGAGAGAGAGGATGAGAGCCGGGAGAGAGAGAGAGAAGAGAGGAGAGAGAGACAGTAAATATATTATATATATAATATATATATATATATTATTATATATATATATAATATATTATTATTATATATATATATGATATATATATTATATATATATATTATATATATATAATATATATATATATTATATATATATATATATATATAATATATATATATATTAATATATAATATATATATTAAAATTGTTTGACCATGATATTTCCGCCTTGACCTGCGGATACCCTATACCCAGCCTACACCTGGCCTAAACCTGCACCTAACCTGACCCTAACCTAACCTGACCTAAACCTAACATAACCTAAAACCTAACCTAAACCTAAACCTAACCTACCTAACCTAACCTAACCTAACCTAACCTAGCGTAGCACCCTACACCTTAGCCTACACCATCCTACACCTTGCACCTTAGCCTCCACTCGCCTTTAGCTTCATCCAGGTAAACTGAGCCTAGCCTTTGGTAGTTATCTGTGACTAACAGAGGTTCATGTAGGTACCTGACCTGTATGGATCTATCCTAACTTTAACACCTGGTACACACACACACACCACACACACCACACACACACACACTATGACACTTATACACACCATGACACTTATACACACACACTTATACACACATTTCACTATGCCCCTTATACACACATTCACTATGACACTTGCATTTACCCATAGACACTTACATTACACTTATACACAACGAAAAAAAAACACACACACACCCACACACACACCCACACACACACACACACACAACACACACCCCAAACACACACACACATACACACACCCACTTACACTTATACACACATTTACTATGAACACTTACGCTCACCATAGACACTTACACTTAACCATAGACACTTATACACACGTATAAAACACACGACCAACCCTTTGGTCTTTCCATGGGTCAATTTTAGCCCTTCCTAATTTTAGGCACTTAAACATTTTTATTAATTAAAAACATTTTTCGCGAACCTAAAACTGTAACTCATTACAGACCATCTTTTATATTTTACTTTAAGTACTTTTTAATTTATAAATTTTTTAAAAATTGCATTTTTACCAATTTTAGGGACGTCGTTTTGAGGAACCACCTGAAAAATTTTTATTAAAAACATATACTTTTCATACAGACCTTAAAGCAGTAAATCAGTAAATCAATAGAGGTGTTACCTAACACCTAGGGATTAGTATGCTTTTGTTTTACTGCTTTACTGCTTTAACTCACGTTTTACTGCTTTAACTCATGTTTTACTGCTTTAACTTATATGTTTTACTGCTTTAACTCAACATATTTATTTAACAATTACATTACCTATAAAGCAGTAAAATCAGTTAAAATCAATAGAGGTGTTACCTAACACCTAAGGGATTAGTATACTTTTTTGTTTTACTGCTTTACTGCTTTAACTTTCTGCTTTACTGCTTTAACTTTCTGCTTTACTGCTTTAACTTTCTGCTTTACTGCTTTAACTTTCTGCTTACCGCTTTTAACTCATATACATACATACCTTAAAGCAGTAAATCAGTAAATCAATTTGAGGTTGTTACCTAACAACCTAGGGGGATTAGTTATGCTTTAGTTTTACTGTTTTTACTGCTCTTTAAACTCATGTTTTTACACTGTTTTAACTTTCTGCTTTACTCTTTTAACTTTCTGCTTTACTGCTTTTAACTTTCTGCTTTACTGCCTTAACTTTCTGTTTACTGCTTTAACTTTCTGTTTTTTTTTACTTCTTTAACTCATGTTTTACTGCTTAACTTATATGTTTTACTGTTTTAACTCATATATATTTATTAACAGTTTATGTTTTTATTTTGTTTTAATACTTTTATTTTATTTTATTATTTTATTTATTTTTATTATTATTTTTATTCATTTTTATATTTTATTTTTATTTTTATTATTATACTTAGTTTTATTTACTTCATGCCTATTTGTTATTATTATTTTTTATAACACCCACATTCACTATGACACTTATTCACACATTCCACTATGACACTTATTTACACACACACACACACACACACATTCACTATTATACACTTACATTTTACCCATAGACACTTACATTTACACTATACACATGCGGTCACACCACCACACATTAACAGAATTACTTTACACTTCACACCCAGGATTACTGTACACCGCGCAGGATTACTTACACTTCACACAATTTTACTTACACTCACACACAGATTTACTTACATTTACCACTTACACACACACACACACACACACAAGATTTATACACACACCACAGATTTACTTACACACGCAGATTTACTTACACACATTAAACGTAAAATTTATAAAACATTTGTTAATAAGCACGTACATTTATTATTACTATTCAAATTATAGCTAAAATTATTCAAAGTTTTTTAAAACTCTAAATAAATCATATCATTATCTGAACAAAAGGGAATTTATTATTAAACTTGTTTAATACTTTTGTTTATAAATTTTATATAACTATCAAGTTTTTAAAATAACTTTTACTAAATTTTTAATATATTATAAAACATATATTTTACGTAACCTTTAAAAGCAATAAATCAGTAAATCAGAAGGCCAACCCCTAGCACCCCTCTACACCATAGCTATGCCACGTTTGTTCTATTGACTTACTGCTTTACATCATTTTAGCTATGTAAAAGTATAAAAAGAACAAAAAAGTTCTTTCTCTGCTAACAATAACATGTATTTTATTAAAATTTTTCTAAGTTCTTATTTAAAAATAACAATATTCACTTACATTTATATTATTCACTCGATGTTAACTAAAAAAATTTTTCAAAGTTTTTTTAAAATAATTCGGGTTTTCTTTATTATTATTATTCTATTATTATTACATTTACAATCCATCACGAGAAAAAACAACAACCCGCACTCCTTACAGATACGAACTGACCTCTCTCTGTAAAATGTGGTTGTAGGATAATCCTTTTTGTTCCCCGGGGCGATTTTAAGCCTAATTCCAGGTCAAAATATATTCCAAACTGACCTTTTTCTGTAAAATGTGGTGCAAACTACGTTAGGCCTAATTAGGGCCTAAATTTAGGATAAGCCTTTTTTGTAAGACGGCTAATTTAATCCTAAAATACCAGGTCAAAAGGTAATTTCAGTATAGACAAGAATCATTGTTATTATTATTTTATAAATATATTTCAAACTGAAACATGCTGGAAAGGTAAGATCCTTTAAGCAAGTAAGAAGGAAATGTTTTCCTTACTTTTGATTGGTCGAGTAGTTTTCCCTTAGTTCATAAGCTAACCACCAGGGCTCGCATGAGCCCCACCCACAAAGGTCAGCCAACTCCGCACCCGCTGGTGCGCGCGTCCCGCCGCGTCCCCGCCGCCACGCGTGCGCCCCGGCAGGCGCAATATTTCCCGCGTCCCCGCCCCGCGCGTGCGCCGCAGGCGCAATATTTCCGCGCGAATGGATATATATATATATTATATATATATATATATAGTATATTATATAATATATATATATATATATTATAATATATATTATTATATATATTATTATATATATATAATATATTATATATATATATATAAGTATATATAAATATATATATATATATATATAATTTGTGTGTGTGTGGGTGAGTGAAAGTGTCTATGGGTGAACGTAAGTGTCTATGTTGTATGGCGTAATGTGTGAATAAGAGATAAGTGATGTGTGGGTGTATATAAGTGTAAGTTGTCATTGGTAAGTGTAACTGGCTTATAAGCTGAAATCATCAATTATAGGTGTTATTTTCAAAGATGACGCCATCAAAGATTGAGTCATCAAAGAGGAACCACTTAAAGCGAGGTACCAAAGCTAAGTTATTAAAGTTGAGGCATTACAAGTTGAGGCCTCAAAAGCTGAGGTATCAAAGTTTAGGCCTCAAAAAAGCTGAGGCATCAAAGTTGAGGCACCAAAGCTGAGCATCAAAGCTGAGGCATCAAAAGCTGAGGCATCAAGTTGAGGGATCAAAAATATCGAGTGGGTGGGTGCGTATGTGTGTGTGTGTATGTGTAATGTGATGTGTGAGTGTGTGCATTGTGTGTTTCCTAAATTAATTAATAACAATAAGGCATTTAGAAGTAAAAACACTAAGTATAATAATAAAATAAAAATAAAATGTTTTAATAAATTAACGCATATGTGTAAGTGGATGGAGTGTTGCGTTTTAGTGAGTGTGGGTGTGTGTGGTTGGTGGGATGATGTGTAGTTGTTGTGTGTGGATGTATGTGTAAGAATGTGTTCTAAATAATAATAACAATAGGCATGAAGTTAATAACAATATATATAATTAAAATAAAAATAAAAGTTTTAATATAAATTATACGTTATATGTGTAGGTGAGTGTGCGTGGGTGTGTTGTGTGTGTGTGTGTTGCGTGTATAGTGGAGTGGGTGAGTGTGATGTGTGTGTATCGTGAGGGTTTGTGTGTATGTGCGCTCTAATAATAATTTCGCGCAGGGGGAAATGAATATTGGACCTGCGGGCGCACGCGGCGGGCGGCGGACGACGGAAATATTGCGCCTGGGGGCGCACGCGGCGGGCGGGGTCGCGGCGGGACGCACCAGCGGGTGCGGAGTTGGCTGACTTTGCGAGCGTGGGGCTTCATTGCTGAGCCCTTTAGTGGTTTAGCTTATGAACTAAGGGGGAAAAACTACCGGACCAATCCACAAGTTAGGAAAACATTTTCCTTTTACCTGCTTAAAGGATCTTACCGTTCCAGCATGTTTCAATATATAAAATTATATATAAAATAAATAATACAATGATTCTTGTCTATACTGGAATTACCTTTGACCTGGTATTAGGAATTAATAGCCCGCTACAAAAAGGCTATCCAAAATTAGGCCTAAATTAGGCCTAACGTAGTTATTTGCACAACATTTTACAGAAAAAGGTCAGTTTGAAATATATTTGACCTGGAATTAGGCTTAAATTGCCCCGGGGGCTACAAAAAAGGATTATCCTACAACACATTTTACAGAGAGAGGACAGTTTCGTATCTGTAAGGAGTGCGGGTTGTTGTGTTTCTCGTGATGGATTACCAAGAAAATAGATTAATAATAATAATAATAAAGAAAACCCGAAATATATTTTAAAAAACTTTGAAATTTTTTTTAGTTAACATCGAGTGAATAATATAATTAAATGTAAGTGAATAATTGTTATTTTAAATAAGAACTTAGAAAGATTTTATAAAATACAGGTTATGTTAGCAGAGAAGAACTTTATTTTGTTCTTTTTATACTTATAACATAAAAATATCAATTAATCAGTAAGTCAATAGAACAAAACGTGGCATAGCTTGGTGTAGAGGGGTGCTAGGGGTTGACCTTACTGATTTACTTTGATTTATTGCTTTAAGGTACGTAAAAATATATGTTTTTAATAAAATTCATTAAAACTTTAGTTAAAAAGTTATTTTTTAAAAATTTGATAGTTATAAAATTTATAAACAAAAAGTATTAAAGTTAATAATAAATTCTTGTTCAAAGATTATGATTGATTTATTATAGAAGTTAAGAAACTTTGAAATAATTTTAGTAATATTTGAATGAGTAATATAAAAAATGTACGTTGCTTAATAAAACAAAATGTTTTATAAATTATACGTTATGTGTGTATGTAAAATCTGCGTGTGTAAGTAAATCTGTGGGTGAGTGTAAGTAAATCTGTGTGTGTGTGTGTGTGTGTGTGTGTAAGTGTAAATGTAAGTAAATCTGTGTGTGAGTGTAAGTAAATCTGTGTGAGTGTAAGTAAATCTGCGGGTGTAAGTAAATCTGGGTGTGAGTGTAAGTAATTCTGTGTATGTGTGTGTGTGTGACCGCATGTGTATAAGTGTAAATGTAAGTGTCTATGGGTAAATTGTAAGTGACATAGTGAATGTGTGTGTGTGTGTGTGTGTGTGTATAAGTGTCATATTGTGAATGTGTTTGTATAAGTGTCATTAAGCCCTGAATGTGTAGTTCTAAATAATAATACAATAGGACATGAAGTAAATAACACTAAGTATAATAATAAAAATAAAATAATAAAATAATAAAAATAATAAAAATAATAATAAAAATAAATAAAAATAATAAAATAAATAAAAAGTATTAAAACAAAATAAAAAACATAATGTTAATAAATATATGAGTTAAAACAGTAAAACATATAAGTTAAAGCAGTAAAACATGAGTTAAAGCAGTAAAACATGAGTTAAAGCAGTAAAGCAGTAAAACAGAAAAGTTAAAGCAGTTAAAGCAGAAGTTAAAGCAGTATAAAGCAGAAGTTAAAGCAGTTAAATATGAGTTAAAGCAGTAAAACATATAAGTTAAAGCAGTAAAACAGTAAAACAAAAGCATACTAATCCCCCCTAGGTGTTAGGTAACACCTCTATTGATTTTACTGATTTACTGCTTTTAAGGTATGTAAAAATGTAATAGTTAAAGCAGGTAAAGCAGAAAGTTAAGCAGTAAAGCAGAAATTTAAAACAGTAAAGCAGAAAGTAAAGCAGTAAAGCAGAAAGTTAAAGCAGTAAAAGCAGTTAAAACAACGCATTACTAAATCCCTTAGGTTAGGTTTTTAACACTCTTCCTATTGAGTTACTGATTTACTGCTTTGTAAGGTATTGTTACACAAAGTGTTTGTTGTTTAGATAATAAAGTATTTAATAATAAAGTTTTTATACGATGAGTTTACAAAGAGACTACTAGTTAAAGTAACATTTATTATTAAATAAAAAAGTTAAAAGACTTATATAAGACGAGCTTTTAAAAAACATAGAGGTGGTGCTAAGCAGCATTAAAATCGCTGTAAAAGAGTTAGCCTCTATTTCTTTTCCTAATCTAAGCTAGTTTTTAAAACATTAAAAGGAAGTTATTATTTTAAAAATCATAAAAGCATTACTAATCTCCCCTATCGTAGTAGCGGTGAAGCGGTCGCTAGTAGGGTAACACCCCCTCTCTATGTGATTGTACTGATTTACTGCTTTAAAGGTATGTTCTGTAAAGTATATGTTTTTTATAAAAATCAGTTGTCCAAAAACCGAATTACTAAATTTCTGTAAACGTATCAACTTTTCTTTAAAATAAAAAATTTATAAATTAAAAAAAGCACAGACGTAAGCTAAAAGATTTAAAAATTTATAAAGATTGTCGTACATGAGTTACAGTTGTTCTAGTGTATTCGCGAAATAAATGAAGTGCTGTTAATTACTTATACAGTATAACATGTTTTAAGTGCCTATAAATCATGTGAGACGCGTATCCGGTCGGGCAAAGCGGGATACCCAACGCGTGGGCCCTTAAAAATTAGTACCCATTGAAAGGACCAAAGGCGGTGAGGCGGTCGTTTCCAGATGTTTGTGTATTTTATACGTGCCGGTGCATTGGTGATATCTAAGGGTTATCCTGTTTTAAATGTAAGTGTAACCTACTATTTTCCATATGTCCCACGTCGTATGAGATCCCGTGTCGACAGGCATCGGATGAATGGTGAGGTGAGTCAACTAGGTGTTGTTTCATACACTGGATGATTTGTATATATACTATTTGTGTCAATAGTATTAAAGCGTGGTATTAATATTTACTTTGTTCTGTTATACTGTCTGATATTTTTTCTATTATATTAAGGTGTTAAGTGTGGGTAATAGTATATATATAGTTACCTATATTTAGCTATCTATCCTAATAATACAATTTAAATATATAGTAATACCCTATATAGTATCTTATGTTAAATATATATATAGTAATATATATATATTATATACTATATGGTAATTATTGGGTCGCGGAGGTTACATACCTTTATTTGTAGCCACCCGAGCTCGTGGGCTTTCGGAGGCGTGGATCTCGAGACTTTAAGAAGGATCTTTTGAGAAGAGAAGAAGGAAAGAAGAAAAGAAGAAAGATAAACGCTAATCGTAAGAATCCAATCATGTGAACGACACCACGACTGGCGGTCACCCCTCCAATTCCCAGAATTCCTCAGTTTCCAATACGCTGGTTATTCTGATTTAGTCAGGGCATAGCTCGGAGGTCTGTCTTGTTCCATAACAACGTTCCCCCACTAATAAACCGCATATTATCGATCATGTCTACATCTAAGTTTAATCCTTAGGCAACGAGACGCGCTATGGGTATGGCTATCCTTCTTGGGAAGCTCAATGATAGCCTGCGAACCTCCTCGTCGCAATTGTGTATCTTCCTCGTGGATATTTTAATTGTGAGACCAAGACAGAAGATAAGTGATTTATTCCTGTTTTTTGATTCGTCTGTCCTAACTGCGCCTTATCCTGACTCCTCGTCAGACACAGATCTTTACTGTCTCACAGCCATAAATCATATGCTCTCCTACCATCAACCCAGGGCGGATATTAAGATTTCTATGAACGCGCTAGGTTACTTACGCCACTATTCAAGACAACCCAGAAAATTCTTACACTACCCATAACCCATAAGATATCTTCTACCACAACCCATGAAATGCTTTCAAAAACCTGGTACGGTCTGTCAATAAAAATTTCTTGTAAGCTTCAGTGAATAGTTTTTTTCTCTTCCTTCGCATAGTCTTTCCTACTTTCACTGTCCAGTCGGCTTTGGCTCGACAGCAGTGTTGTCCGTAAAGGCATTTCATATGTCAATTCTCTCTACTTAATAGCTTGAATAGGGACCTCTATGAGTCGGCGTCTGGATTTAGTTCACCAGGTGACCTTGCGCATACATACAGAAGTGCGGACATAATAGTTAAACTACCGCGGCCGGCAGTGTATAGCACTAATCTGTAAACTAATTTATAAGTATATAGTTTACCCTATCCCTATAGTAGTATCATAATATGTAATATATTGATATATTAGTATATATATATAATATTACTTATAGGTATTAGTGCTTATATTATGTTAGTATATTGGTGTTACTATCTCCGTGATACGTTGTATGATATGTATCATAAGTTGTAAATTGTAAATGATATTCTTAGTGTATATATATATATATCTCTTTTGCTCAAATTGCCAATCTAGATAAGTATTTGCTTGTTGGAGTAAGGCGTTATAAGCCAATTCATAAAACTATCCTTTTACATTTGCACATTTGTGGCGGCAAGTGTTACGATAGTGCAGTATGTATTGTGAACATGTGTTTGTCTTATCAAGTGATAAGGAAAATTTTATCAGAATACAACATTCATAATAAGGAATTTTAATATTGAATTAGAATAATTTATGTGTTTTAGCAATTATTATTTATATTAATTATAGGTCCTTCTTATTTTAGTAGATTTGGTTGTTTTTATTATTTTCTCGTTACGTAAAACTATTTAGTTTTAGGGTATATCATTTTCTGATATTGTTCTGTTTTCACATGGCCAAACCAACATTGTATACAACTACACATTTAATAGTTAGATTAACTAGCTCAGCCGACTTTTCGCAATACGATAATGAATGGTGATTGTAGTTGTGATAAGTGAATGTGTGTTATAAGTGTCATTAGGCTATTCATGATGGGATTTTGAGTGTATCTTGGATTTTGGATTTGTTGATTTTTTGTGTGTGATTTTTGGATTTTGGATTTTTGAATATTTTGAATTTGGAATTTTGGATTTTGGATTTTGAAATTTTTGGAATTTTGATTTTGATTTTTGAATTTTGGATTTTGGATTTTGGATTTTGGATATTTGAATTTTAAATGTTAGGGTTTGCTTGCTTTATTATTTTCAAAAGCTTCTTTTATTATTTTAAAACTACTTGAAGAATTTGTCAATTGCTTGGATTCCACCTCAATACTTTAATTTTCTTCTTTCTGAACCTTTTAGCCTTGTTAGAAGTCAGTAGCTGGGTTTCTTTGTCTTCTTTCAGTTGCTGTTTTCGTTAATTCTTCTTCAATAGCTTCCTTGTGTTGCTTGAAGTTCAACTCTGCACTTTTACCTTTTATTTTCTATAGCTCAGGTAAAGTAAGTATTTGTGGCTTCAGTAGCTTCTTTGACTTTCTTCAATATTTAATCTTTGTTTACAGTATATTCTTTTCTACTATATGAATCTTGATTTTTACCTTGATTTATTATCTTTTCTTTAGCCTTTTCTGTCTTTGCAAGCCCTGTCTATTGCCTTTACCCTAAAATAGTGTGTAGCTGTGATTAGCTGTGTGGTGTCTCGTGTGCTCCCGTGCAATAGTCAGTTTTACTTCTGTGTTTTTTGATTGGTAGCATTTCGTACGATGTGTGTGGTTGATACGCGTGTCACTCATAGTGTATGGAAAATATAGTTATAGGTATTAAGTATCTATATACATACAGGGTCAGGTTTACCTATCATGACCTCATTATATATTGTATTATAAACGCCACTACTAATAATATTAACCTTTACAAATGATCTCATATGTCATTCATAGGTAATATGGTAATTTAGTATAATGACTACTTAATAAGGTACGGTATTATATATATATATATATATATATAATTATAATATATATTAAGTGTTATAGTAAGGCTAGGTGTAAGGTATGATTCATCTAGAGTCATCTAGATGTGTAAGTGCTAGAGCTGATCATACGCATTGTACGCCCACTTCGGAAACTCGCGATGTATATGGGGTAAGTGATTGAGTTAGATAAGTATCTGGAGTTGCAAATCGCGCTCTAAAGGTGTATTAAGGTTAAGCCCAGCCTTAATTACGGGCGCGTTTACTGGTTTTATAGTAGAATTTTTTTTAGATCGCAAGGTTTATGGTGTATCTTACTCGTTTTTATTTGTTTTTAAAGCGTCAGGGTCTGTTTTAGGTTTAGGTCAGTTTGAAGGGCAGAGTTCACATTCCACAAGGTTGGTGGATTACAAATAGGTTAGTATATACTAATTAGGTAGTTTATTAGGCTACATATAGTATAGTAGTCATGTATATATATATATATATATATATATGGTATATGTGAGCTGGATGACCCGCAAACTTGAGTAGTAAGTGTTATCAAAAGGCCTAGATATATAGTAATATATATAATATAATATTATTTGATGTACTTATTAATAATAAATATATTTCTTAATATTATATATATAATAATATATTATATTATAATTATATATATATATATATTATATAATATAATTTAATATATATATATATATATTAATTAATATAGTTATATTAAGTGTTTAGATCCAGTTTTTCATTATGAAGTTAGAATTTTTTACGTTTAATAGGGAAAAGCAACATACTAGTAGAGCCCTTCCTCAATATATAAGATCATCTTTAATCAATAAAAAATTATAAACAACGGTTCGGAAAAATATACTGGTTTCCAATCATCAGGTATATATTATATATATATAAGTAACTAGTATATATAAATATATATATATATAATATATCATATTTAAATATTATAATAAAATTTACGAAAATATAGTACAATATTTATTATTACAAATTAATCTTACTTAAAAAATCAAATATTATTTAAAATCAATATTCAATACTATAAGTGTTATTATTGAATTAACATGAATCTCTATACTTCTTCTCCTCTCAAAATCACTTTCATACTAATCCATC